>JABBOT010000006.1:22798918-22898334 GCA_016165875.1 Acanthopleura granulata | reverse complement strand
TGTTCAGAATTCTGCTGACAGCCTCAATGAATGTTGAGGGCTCAGGTATTAGTGTTTGACTGAGTGTTCAGAATTCTGCTGACAGCCTAAATGAATGTTGAGGGCTCAGGTATTAGTGTCTGACTGAGTGTTCAGAATTCTGCTGACAGCCTAAATGAATGTTGAAGGCTCAGGTATTAGTGTCTGACTGAGTGTTCCGAATTCTGCTGACAGCCTTAATGAATGTTGAGGGCTCAGGTATTAGTGTTTGACTGAGTGTTCAGAATTCTGCTGACAGCCTAAATGAATGTTGAAGGCTCAGGTATTAGTGTCTGACTGAGTGTTCCGAATTCTGCTGACAGCCTTAATGAATGTTGAGGGCTCAGGTATTAGTGTTTGACTGAGTGTTCCGAATTCTGCTGACAGCCTAAATGAATGTTGAGGGCTCAGGTATTAGTGTTTGACTGAGTGTTCCGAATTCTGCTGACAGCCTTAATGAATGTTGAGGGCTCAGGTATTAGTGTTTGACTGAGTGTTCAGAATTCTGCTGACAGCCTCAATGAATGTTGAGGGCTCAGGTATTAGTGTTTGACTGAGTGTTCCGAATTCTGCTGACAGCCTTAATGAATGTTGAGGGCTCAGGTATTAGTGTTTGACTGAGTGTTCAGAATTCTGCTGACAGCCTAAATGAATGTTGAAGGCTCAGGTATTAGTGTCTGACTGAGTGTTC
Organism: Acanthopleura granulata; assembly: GCA_016165875.1. Classification (NCBI taxonomy): domain Eukaryota; kingdom Metazoa; phylum Mollusca; class Polyplacophora; order Chitonida; family Chitonidae; genus Acanthopleura; species Acanthopleura granulata. The sequence goes on along the minus strand of JABBOT010000006.1, from coordinate 22,897,625 downwards.
CGAATTCTGCTGACAGCCTCAATGAATGTTGAGGGCTCAGGTATTAGTGTCTGACTGAGTGTTCCGAATTCTGCTGACAGCCTAAATGAATGTTGAGGGCTCAGGTATTAGTGTTTGACAGAGTGTTCCGAATTCTGCTGACAGCCTTAATGAATGTTGAGGGCTCAGGTATTAGTGTTTGACTGAGTGTTCCGAATTCTGCTGACAGCCTTAATGAATGTTGAAGGCTCAGGTATTAGTGTTTGACTGAGTGTTCCGAATTCTGCTGACAGCCTTAATGAATGTTGAAGGCTCAGGTATTAGTGTTTGACTGAGTGTTCCGAATTCTGCTGACAGCCTTAATGAATGTTGAGGGCTCAGGTATCAGTGTTTGACTGAGTGTTCCGAATTCTGCTGACAGCCTTAATGAATGTCTTCAGCTCAGCTATTGATGTGGCTGGCTTTGTACAGTTGATGAAATAGTGCTACCCAGTTTTTCTAGTGTCACCGATAATTCGCAGTTCTGGTAATAGCCTTAGGGCTGCTCAAAGTTCAGGTAGCACTCTTACTGACTGTTTACAATTCTGGTCATATTCTTACTGACAGTTTACAGTGCAGGTAGCTGCCTTACTGACCCTTCACGATTCTGCTAGTAGTTGTACTGAGTGTCTCCAGATGTGGTAACTGTGTTACTGACAGTCTTACTTACATTTTACAATCTGGTAATAGTTTTGTTGACTGTCTACAGTTCAGGTAACCGTCTTACTGTTTGCAATTCTGGTAATAGCTTTCTTGAATATGCTGAATGTATACAGTTCTCCTAATAATGTTGTTTCAAGATCAGTAACAGCCTTACTACCTGTCCTCAGCTCAGGTAATAGTCCCCCTAAATCCCCACAGTTCTCTCAGTACTATCACTGGCTGTCCAGTGCTCAGGTGATTGTATTCCTAAATCCCTCACAGTTCTCTCAGTAATATCACTAGCTGCCAATAGCTCAGGTAATAGTCTTCCTAAATCTTCACAGTTCTCTCAGTACTATCACTGACTGTCCCGTGCTCAGGTAATAGTCTTCCTAAATCCCCACAGTTCTCTCAGTACTATCACTGGCTGTTCAGTGCTCAGGTAATAGTCTTCCTAAACCCCACAGTTCTCTCAGTACTATCACTGGCTGTCCCCAGCTCAGGTAATAGTCTTCCTAAACCCCACAGTTCTCTCAGTACTATCACTGGCTGTTCAGTGCTCAGGTAATAGTCTTCCTAAACCCCACAGTTCTCTCAGTACTATCACTGGCTGTCCCCAGCTCAGGTAATAGTCTTCCTAAATCTTCACAGTTCTCTCAGTACTATCACTGGCTGTCCCCAGCTCAGGTAATAGTCTTCCTAAACCCCACAGTTCTCTCAGTACTATCACTGGCTGTCCACAGATCAGGTAATAGTCTTCCTAAATCTTCACAGTTCTCTCAGTACTATCTCTGGCTGTCCAGTGCTCAGGTAATAGTCTTCCTAAATCCCCACAGTTCTCTCAGTACTATCACTGGCTGTTCAGTGCTCAGGTAATAGTCTTCCTAAACCCCACCTTTCTCTCAGTACTATCACTGGCTGTCCACAGATCAGGTAATAGTCTTCCTAAATCTTCACAGTTCTCTCAGTACTATCACTGGCTGTCCAGTGCTCAGGTAATAGTCTTCCTAAACCCCACAGTTCTCTCAGTACTATCACTGGCTGTCCAGAGCTCAGGTAATAGTCTTCCTATATCCTCACAGTTCTCTCAGTACTATCACTGGCTGTCCAGTGCTCATGTAATAGTCTTCCTAAAACCCCACAGTTCTCTCAGTACTATCACTGGCTGTCCAGTGCTCAGGTAATAGTCTTCCTATATCCTCACAGTTCTCTCAGTACTATCACTGGGTGTCCACAGCTCAGGTAATAGTCTTCCTAAATCCCCACAGTTCTCTCAGTACTATCACTGGCTGTCCACAGCTCAGGTAATAGTCTTCCTAAAACCCCACAGTTCTCTCAGTACTATCACTAGCTGCCCATAGCTCAGCTAATAGTCTTCCTAACTCCCCACAATTCTCTCAGTACTGTCACTGGCTGTCCACAGATCAGGTAATAGTCTCTTAACTTTTCATAGTTCTGCTAGTAGTCTTACTGACTTTTCACAGTTCTACTGATGCATATTTTTACTAATGGTATAGACTAAGAGTATAGTTTTTACTAAAAGTCGCATTTGTCATTGTATCAGTGTTGCCGATAGCTGATGAATGCTTTGAACATCGATCGTACAATATCTGGTTTGCCTCCAGCCACGTACAGTCATAGAAATCCTGGGATTTAAAAGATCGAATTTTCCAGGAGGAAAAAGTTACAAATATTTAAGACTATATATAGTCTTAATATATAGTGCATCGCGGTGTTTCTAACCCTCTAATATTGCCTAAAACGCGTCTCCCTGACCCTGGGTTACAGTAGGCTGGATTAGAAGCTCTGTTAATTCAGGAATGTGCTGTCTTCTGTTAGTGAGGTCAATGTTCCCACGTTATGTAGTCTCCGGCCCAAGCGAGGCCAACCGTTGTTCCCCTGTGACATTTGAGTACTACGTCACCAGTTTGCCCACAGATCGTCACCGCAAAGGCAGGGATGAGCAATAGACTACACAGATTGGACCCGAATAACTTTAGGCGGGAAAGACACATCAAGTCAGCTGAGTGCCTTGTACGTTTAAACAGTGTCATATGGACAACACGTGTAATACGTGTACCTGTAATGGCGTATCTAATCGTGAAGACGGCTGAGTCGGGCTCGGTGGTGCAGTCGGGGTCGGTGGTGCAGTTAGCATGTTTTAAGGACGCGTCTTCCGCTGACCAATATTATGCATTTATTCGAAGGCCTACTAGAACATTATTCAACAAGATATGAAATAAAATACACTTGGAGACACATCGTGAACCCTTGATCTTCAATTTTTTGTATGTAATACACTGAGACAAAATGTTCGAGGTTTGTGGAATCAAACGTTTATTTGAACGATTCCATCTTGGACATGTGTGTTCAATTTGAGCTGCTCTGACAATAATGCATGTGGATGTACTTATGGTTAAGCTCTGTGTTTATGATCGACTGGGCTGTTAGTTTACATGTACCGGCTAAGTTATAGCTCTGGTCTACCTATAAATCATGTATATGAACACACAAATACTGCATACCTGTGACACACACACCAGTCTTACGTAGTACTGAGAACATGCGTATACATGTTTATGTAGGTCAGGCTTTATGATCATCTGAAACCCTGGTGTATGTTCCAGTTTATAATGGGCAGAGCTATACAAGCGGTGACCTGGACAATGACCTGTACGAGTGCAGGCACTCGTACGTATTGACGTAATTTCTGTTAAGTTGTATTAACCTATTTTCGCACAACAAACCCACACACACGAAATCCGGGGTGTCACTACTAATGTATCTGTGTTACTGGTATATATATGTTTGTAGCACTTGAACGTCTGGATGTCTCGTCACTCTCTTTGACGACTGCACGAGACATTAAATATTCCCATACTACCATGGCTTTCTTAAAAGAGTCTCACGTAAACAACCCGACGATGCCTGCACTAAAGCACGATGTTCATGGAACATTTCCTTTCTCCACTTAATATACAAAGATACCACATCATTTGTGGACATCACACTAATTAAGATGACACATCACTTAGGGATAAGAAAGTAAGATAAAATATCATTGTGCATAATATACTAAGATAACACATAGTATTATACCTTACATGATGATTCTTACTTTCCACGCACCAAATGAAAGTGTTATTAAAATAACATATATATGAAACATTTTACTAACACGTTCATGTGTTAAAATAAATCCTGACAATGCAGGCCTACACAGTAAGATATCAATAAATGTAAGCGTAAAACGATGTTAGACTTACACGCAAACGAGAATAATGGTAAATCTATTCTGTATCATATATTGGACGTGGATTTTAGTTCAAATATACCTCTGCACACAGATAAACACATAGTCATTAACGTGTTGATCTGTTAATGACCGGAATGACACACCAAATGAATGTGTTTATAGTTTATGTCCTGATGTGTTAAATCAGTAACATCAGTATTGATGTAATAACATACAGCCCTTATCACATTAACACATGTATAAAGTACAATAGAGACAAGAAGTCCAAAATACTGGAAGGATATGATACAGGTAAAGATTTATCTAATTATTATGTCATTATTCTTGTCTAATATCGTTTTTTGCTCTTACAATTAGTTGATATTTTACAGCATAGGACTACATTGTGAACATTTCTTTTAACACATGAACACACCAATGTGTTAGTAAAGTGTTACAAATATATATCATTTTTATAACACTTTTATTTGGTCTGCATTAGTCGATAAACCGTCACGTCATATCACGCAAAAACATATTGTTCAGCGATCACGTGCTAACAGATTAATGAAGCTCAGGTATTAGTGTTAAGGGCATTTTACAGTGTATGAAATAGTGTTACCGAGTTGCAGTAGTGTCACCGATAATTCACAGTTCTTGTAGTAGCCTAAGGTCTGCTCACAGTACAGGTAACAGATTTACTGACTGTTTACAATTTTGGTAGTAGCCTTACTGAATACGTTGAATGTACATAGTTCCCCTGATAATGTTGGATAACGAGATGTAACAGTTTTAAGACTGTCCACAGCTCAGGTAATAGTCTTCCTGAATCAGTTCTCTCAATACTATCACTGGCTGTCCAGAGCTCAGCTAATAATCTTCCTAAATCTTCACAGTTCTCTCAGTACTATCACTGGCTGTCCACAGCTCAGGTAACAGTCTTCCTAAATCCCCACAGTTCTCTCAGTACTATCATTAGCTGTCCACAGCTCAGGTAATAGTCTTACTGAATCCCCACAGTTCTCTCAGTAATATCACTGACTGTCCAGTGCTCAGGTAATAGTCTTCCTAAATCCTCACAGTTCTCTCAGTACTTTCACTGACTGTCCAGATCTCAGGTAATAGTCTTCCTAAATCCCGACAGTTCTGTCAGTACTATCACTGGCTGTCCAGAGCTCAGCTAATAATCTTCCTAAATCTTCACAGGTCTCTCAGTACTATCACTGGCTGTCCTGAGCTCTGGTAATAGTCTTCCTAAATCCCCACAGTTCTCTCAGTACTATTAGTGGCTGTTCAGAGCTCAGGGGAGGGTCTTCCTAAATCATCAAAGTTCTCTCAATGCAATAACTGGCTGTCCACAGCCCAATTATTAATCTTAATAAATCCCTGTAGTTCTGTCAGTACTATCACTGACTATCCAGATCTCAGGTAATATTCTTTATCAATCCCCACACATCTCTCTCTACTATTACTGCTTGTCCAGATCTGAGGTAACAGGCTTCCTAAATCCCCACAGTTCTCTCAGTAATATCACTAGCTGCCAATACCTCAGGTAATAGTCTTCCTAAATCCCCACAGTTCTCTCAGTACTATCACTGGCTGTCCACAGCTCAGATAATAGTCTTCCTAAATCCCCACAGTTCTCTCAGTACTATAACTGGCTGTTCAGATCTCAGGTAATAGTCTTCCTAAATCTACACAGTTCTCTCAGTACTATCACTGGCTGTCCACAACTCAGGTAATAGTCTTCCTAAATCCCCACAGTTCTCTCAGTACTATCACTGACTGTCCAGACCTCAGGTAATAGTCTTCCTAAATCCCCACAGTTCTCTCAGTACTATCACTGGCTGTCCACAGCTCAGGTAATAGTCTTCCTAAATCCCCACAATTCTCTCAGTACCATAACTGGCTGTTCAGATCTCTGGTAATAGTCTTACTAAATCCCCACAGTTCTCTCAGTACTATCACTGGCTGTCCAGAGCTCAGGTAATAGTCTTCCTGAATCCCCACAGTTCTCTCAGTACTATCACTGACTGTTCAGATCTCAGGTAATAGTCTTCCTAAATCCCCACAGTTCTCTCAGTACTATCACTGGCTGTCCAGAGCTCAGGTAATAGTCTTCCTGAATCCCCACAGTTCTCTCAGTACTATCACTGACTGTTCAGATCTCAGGTAATAGTCTTCCTAAATCTACACAGTTCTCTCAGTACTATCACTGACTGTCCAGTGCTCAGGTAATAGTCTTCCTAAATCCCCACAGTTCTCTCAGTACTATCACTGGCTGTCCACAGCTCAAGTAATAGTCTTCCTGAATAACCACAGTTCTCTCAGTACTATCACTGGCTGTCCACAACTCAGGTAATAGTCTTCCTAAATCCCCACAATTCTCTCAGTACCATAACTGGCTGTTCAGATCTCAGGTAATAGTCTTACTAAATCCCCACAGTTCTCTCAGTACTATCATTAGTTGTCCACAGCTCAAGTAATAGTCTTCCTGAATAACCACAGTTCTCTCAGTACTATCACTGGCTGTCCACAGCTCAGGTAATAGTCTTCCTAAATCCCCACAATTCTCTCAGTACCATAACTGGCTGTTCAGATCTCAGGTAATAGTCTTACTAAATCCCCACAGTTCTCTCAGTACTATCACTGGCTGTCCTGAGCTCAGGTAATATTCTTCCTAAATCTCCACAGTTCTCTCAGTACTATCACTGACTATCCAGATCTCAGGTAATATTCTTCTTCAATCCCCACACTTCTCTCAGTACTATCATTAGCTGTCCTGAGCTCTGGTAATAGTCTTCCTAAATCCCCACACTTCTCTCAGTACTATTAGTGGCTGTCCAGTGCTCAGGTAATAGTCTTCCTAAATCTTCACAGTTTTCTCAGTACTATCACTGGCTGTTCAGATCTCAGGTAATAGTCTTCCTAAATCTACACAGTTCTCTCAGTACTATCACTGACTGTCCAGTGCTCAGGTAATAGTCTTCCTAAATCCCCACAGTTCTCTCAGTACTATCATTAGTTGTCCACAGCTCAAGTAATAGTCTTCCTGAATAACCACAGTTCTCTCAGTACTATCACTGGCTGTCCACAACTCAGGTAATAGTCTTCCTAAATCCCCACAATTCTCTCAGTACCATAACTGGCTGTTCAGATCTCAGGTAATAGTCTTACTAAATCCCCACAGTTCTCTCAGTACTATCATTAGTTGTCCACAGCTCAAGTAATAGTCTTCCTGAATAACCACAGTTCTCTCAGTACTATCACTGGCTGTCCACAGCTCAGGTAATAGTCTTCCTAAATCCCCACAATTCTCTCAGTACCATAACTGGCTGTTCAGATCTCAGGTAATAGTCTTACTAAATCCCCACAGTTCTCTCAGTACTATCACTGGCTGTCCTGAGCTCAGGTAATATTCTTCCTAAATCCCCGTAGTTCTCTCTGTACTATCACTGACTATCCAGATCTCAGGTAATATTCTTCCTCAATCCCCACAGTTCTCTCTCTACAATCACTGGCTGTTCACATCTGAGGTAATAGTCTTCCTAAATCTCCGAAGTTCTCTCAATGCAATAACTGGCTGTCCACAGCCCAGGTATTAATCTTCCCAAATCCCCACAGTTCTTTCTGTACTATCACTGACTATCCAGATCTCAGGTAATATTCTTCCTCAATCCCCACACTTCTCTCTCTACAATCACTGGCTGTTCACATCTGAGGTAATAGTCTTCCTAAATCTCCGTAGTTCTCTCAGCACTATAACTGACTGTCCAGTGCTCAGGTATTAATCTTCCTAAATCCCCACAGTTCTCTCAGTCCAATCATTAGCTCTCCACTGCTCAGGTAACAGTCTTCCTAAATCCCCACAGTTCTCTCTCTACTATTACTGGTTGTCCAGATCTCAGGTAATAGTCTTCCTAAATCAAGACAGTTCTCGCAGTACTATCACTGAGTGTCCACACCTCAGGTAATAGTCTTCCTAAGTCCCCACAGTTTTCTCAGTACTATCATTGGGTGTCCAGAGCTCAGGTAATAGTCTTCCTAAGTCCTCACAATTCTCTCAGTACTATCAATGGCTGTCCACAGCTCAGGTAATAGTCTTCCTAAATCCCCACAGTTCTCTCAGTACTATCACTGGCTGTCCCCAGCTCAGATAATAGTCTTCCTAAATCCCCACAGTTCTCTCAGTACTATAACTGGCTGTTCAGATCTCAGGTAATAGTCTTCCTAAATCTACACAGTTCTCTCAGTACTATCACTGGCTGTCCACAACTCAGGTAATAGTCTTCCTAAATCCCCACAGTTCTCTCAGTACTATCACTGACTGTCCAGACCTCAGGTAATAGTCTTCCTAAATCCCCACAGTTCTCTCAGTACTATCACTGGCTGTCCACAGCTCAGGTAATAGTCTTCCTAAATCCCCACAATTCTCTCAGTACCATAACTGGCTGTTCAGATCTCTGGTAATAGTCTTACTAAATCCCCACAGTTCTCTCAGTACTATCACTGGCTGTCCAGAGCTCAGGTAATAGTCTTCCTGAATCCCCACAGTTCTCTCAGTACTATCACTGACTGTTCAGATCTCAGGTAATAGTCTTCCTAAATCCCCACAGTTCTCTCAGTACTATCACTGGCTGTCCAGAGCTCAGGTAATAGTCTTCCTGAATCCCCACAGTTCTCTCAGTACTATCACTGGCTGTTCAGATCTCAGGTAATAGTCTTCCTAAATCTACACAGTTCTCTCAGTACTATCACTGACTGTCCAGTGCTCAGGTAATAGTCTTCCTAAATCCCCACAGTTCTCTCAGTACTATCACTGGCTGTCCACAGCTCAAGTAATAGTCTTCCTGAATAACCACAGTTCTCTCAGTACTATAACTGGCTGTCCACAACTCAGGTAATAGTCTTCCTAAATCCCCACAATTCTCTCAGTACCATAACTGGCTGTTCAGATCTCAGGTAATAGTCTTACTAAATCCCCACAGTTCTCTCAGTACTATCATTAGTTGTCCACAGCTCAAGTAATAGTCTTCCTGAATAACCACAGTTCTCTCAGTACTATCACTGGCTGTCCACAGCTCAGGTAATAGTCTTCCTAAATCCCCACAATTCTCTCAGTACCATAACTGGCTGTTCAGATCTCAGGTAATAGTCTTACTAAATCCCCACAGTTCTCTCAGTACTATCACTGGCTGTCCTGAGCTCAGGTAATATTCTTCCTAAATCTCCACAGTTCTCTCAGTACTATCACTGACTATCCAGATCTCAGGTAATATTCTTCTTCAATCCCCACACTTCTCTCAGTACTATCATTAGCTGTCCTGAGCTCAGGTAATAGTCTTCCTAAATCTTCACAGTTTTCTCAGTACTATCACTGGCTGTTCAGATCTCAGGTAATAGTCTTCCTAAATCTACACAGTTCTCTCAGTACTATCACTGACTGTCCAGTGCTCAGGTAATAGTCTTCCTAAATCCCCACAGTTCTCTCAGTACTATCACTGGCTGTCCACAGCTCAAGTAATAGTCTTCCTGAATAACCACAGTTCTCTCAGTACTATCACTGGCTGTCCACAACTCAGGTAATAGTCTTCCTAAATCCCCACAATTCTCTCAGTACCATAACTGGCTGTTCAGATCTCAGGTAATAGTCTTACTAAATCCCCACAGTTCTCTCAGTACTATCATTAGTTGTCCACAGCTCAAGTAATAGTCTTCCTGAATAACCACAGTTCTCTCAGTACTATCACTGGCTGTCCACAGCTCAGGTAATAGTCTTCCTAAATCCCCACAATTCTCTCAGTACCATAACTGGCTGTTCAGATCTCAGGTAATAGTCTTACTAAATCCCCACAGTTCTCTCAGTACTATCACTGGCTGTCCTGAGCTCAGGTAATATTCTTCCTAAATCCCCGTAGTTCTCTCTGTACTATCACTGACTATCCAGATCTCAGGTAATATTCTTCCTCAATCCCCACAGTTCTCTCTCTACAATCACTGGCTGTTCACATCTGAGGTAATAGTCTTCCTAAATCTCCGAAGTTCTCTCAATGCAATAACTGGCTGTCCACAGCCCAGGTATTAATCTTCCCAAATCCCCACAGTTCTTTCTGTACTATCACTGACTATCCAGATCTCAGGTAATATTCTTCCTCAATCCCCACACTTCTCTCTCTACAATCACTGGCTGTTCACATCTGAGGTAATAGTCTTCCTAAATCTCCGTAGTTCTCTCAGCACTATAACTGACTGTCCAGTGCTCAGGTATTAATCTTCCTAAATCCCCACAGTTCTCTCAGTCCAATCATTAGCTCTCCACTGCTCAGGTAACAGTCTTCCTAAATCCCCACAGTTCTCTCTCTACTATTACTGGTTGTCCAGATCTCAGGTAATAGTCTTCCTAAATCAAGACAGTTCTCGCAGTACTATCACTGAGTGTCCACACCTCAGGTAATAGTCTTCCTAAGTCCCCACAGTTTTCTCAGTACTATCATTGGGTGTCCAGAGCTCAGGTAATAGTCTTCCTAAGTCCTCACAATTCTCTCAGTACTATCAATGGCTGTCCACAGCTCAGGTAATAGTCTTCCTAAATCCAGACAGTTCTCACAGTACTATCACTGACTGTCCAGATCTCAGGTAATAGTCTTCCTAAATCTCCACAATTCTCTCAGCACTATAACTGACTGTCCAGTGCTCAGGTAATAGTCTTCCGTAATCCCCACAGTTCTCTCAGTCCAATCATTAGCTCTCCACAGCTCAGGTAACAGTCTTCCTAAATCCCCACAGTTCTCTCAGTACTATCACTGGCTGTCCTGGGCTTAGGTAATAGTCTTCCTAAATAGCCACAGTTCTGTCAGTACTATCACTGACTGTCCCGTGCTCAGGTAATAGTCTTCCTAAATCTCCGTAGTTCTCTCAGTACTATAACTGGCTGTTCAGTGCTCAGGTAATAGTCTTCCTAAATCCCCACAGTTCTCTCAGTATTATCACTGGCTGTCCACAGCTCAGGTAATAGTCTTCCTAAATAGCCACAGTTCTGTCAGTACTATCACTGACTGTCCCGTGCTCAGGTAATAGTCTTCCTAAATCTCCGTAGTTCTCTCAGTACTATAACTGGCTGTTCAGAGCTCAGGTAATAGTCTTCCTAAATCCCCACAGTTCTCTCAGTATTATCACTGGCTGTCCACAGCTCAGGTAATAGTCTTCCTAAATAGCCACAGTTCTGTCAGTACTATCACTGACTGTCCAGATCTCAGGTAATAGTCTTCCTAAATCTCCACAATTCTCTCAGCACTACAACTGACTGTCCAGTGCTCAGGTAATAGTCTTCCGTAATCCCCACAGTTCTCTCAGTCCAATCATTAGCTCTCCACAGCTCAGGTAACAGTCTTCCTAAATCCCCACAGTTCTCTCAGTACTATCACTGGCTGTCCTGGGCTTAGGTAATAGTCTTCCTAAATAGCCACAGTTCTGTCAGTACTATCACTGACTGTCCCGTGCTCAGGTAATAGTCTTCCTAAATCTCCGTAGTTCTCTCAGTACTATAACTGGCTGTTCAGTGCTCAGGTAATAGTCTTCCTAAATCCCCACAGTTCTCTCAGTATTATCACTGGCTGTCCACAGCTCAGGTAATAGTCTTCCTAAATAGCCACAGTTCTGTCAGTACTATCACTGACTGTCCCGTGCTCAGGTAATAGTCTTCCTAAATCTCCGTAGTTCTCTCAGTACTATAACTGGCTGTTCAGAGCTCAGGTAATAGTCTTCCTAAATCCCCACAGTTCTCTCAGTATTATCACTGGCTGTCCACAGCTCAGGTAATAGTCTTCCTAAATAGCCACAGTTCTGTCAGTACTATCACTGGCTGTTCAGTGCTCAGGTAATAGTCTTCCTAAATCTCCGTAGTTCTCTCAGTACTATAACTGGCTGTTCAGAGCTCAGGTAATAGTCTTCCTAAATCCCCACAGTTCTCTCAGTATTATCACTGGCTGTCCACAGCTCAGGTAATAGTCTTCCTAAATAGCCACAGTTCTGTCAGTACTATCACTGACTGTCCCGTGCTCAGGTAATAGTCTTCCTAAATCTCCGTAGTTCTCTCAGTACTATAACTGGCTGTTCAGATCTCAGGTAATAGTCTTACTAAATCCCCACAGTTCTCTCCGTGCTATCACTGTCCGTTCAGAGCTCAGGTAATAGTCTTCCTAAATCCCCACAGTTCTCTGTACTATCACTGGCTCTTCAGAGAGGCAATACTCTTATTAAATCTTCACAGTTCTCTCAGTACTATCACTAGCTGTCCACAGCTCAGGTAATAGTCTTCCTAAATCCCAACTGTTCTCTCAGTACGATCACTGTCTGTTCAGAGCTCAGGTAATAGTCTTCCTAACTTCTCACAGTTCTCTGAGTACTATCACTGGCTATTCAGAGCTAAGGTAATAGTCCTACTAAATCCCCACAGTTCTCTCAGTACTATCACTGACTGTCCAGAGCTCAGCTAATAGTCTTCCTAACTCCCCACAGTTCTCTCAGTATTATCACTGGGTGTCCACAGCTCAGGTAATAGTCGTCCTATCTCCCCACAGTTCTCTCAGTACCATAACTGGTTGTTCAAAACTCAAGTAATAGTCTTCCTAAACCCTCACAGTTCTGTCAGTACTATCACCGGCTATCCACAGCCCAGGTATTAATATTCCTAAATCCCTGTAGTTCTCTCTGTACTATCACTGACTATCCAGATCTCAGGTAATATTCTTCCTAAATCCTCACACTTCTCTCAGTACTAATACTGGCTGTTCAGAGTTCTGGTAATAGTCTTTCTAAATCCCCACTCTTATCTCAGCACTGTCACTGGCTGTCCAGATCTCAGGTAATAGTCTTCCTAAACCCTCACAGTTCTCTCAGTACTAATACTGGCTGTTCAGAGTTCTGGTAATAGTCTTTCTAAATCCCCACTCTTGTCTCAGCACTGTCACCGGTTGTCCAGATATCAGGTAATTTTCTTCCTAAACCCTCACAGTTCTCTCAATACCAACAGTGGCTGTCCAGAGCTCAGGTAATAGTCTCTTAACTTTTCATAGCTCTGCTGATACATATTTTTTACGAATGGTATAGACCAAGGGTATAGTCTTTACTACAAGGCGCGTTTGTCAACCTGTAAGTCTTGCCGATAGTTTATGAATGCCTAAAAAAACCTTAATTGCACAATAACTGGTTTGCCTCCAGCCCCGCATGGTCATAGAAATCCTGAGATTTAAAAGATCGAAATTTGCCGGAAGAAAATGTTACGAATATTTAAGACAAAGGAATATATATCGTATCGCGGTATTTCTAACCCTCATGCGAATTACCTAAAACGCGTCTCCCTGACCCTGGATTACAGTAGGTTGGACTAGAAGCTCTGTTAATTCAGGAATGTGCAGCCTTCTGTTAGTGAGGTCAACGTTCCCAGGTCATGTAGTGTCAGGCCCAAGCGGGACCGACCGTTGTTCTCCTGTAACAGTTGAGTATTACGTCATCAGTTTGCCCACCGATCGTCATCGCAAAGGCAGGCATGAACAATAGACTACACGGCTTGGGCCCGAATAACAACAGGCGGGAAAGATTTCCATATCAAGTCAGCTGAGTGTCTTGTACATTTAAACAGGGTCATATGGACAACACGTGTAATACGTGTAATGGCGTATCGAAGCGTGAAGACGGCTGATTCATGGTCGGTGGTGCAGTTATCATGTTTTAAGGACGCGTCTTCCTCTGGCCAAAATTATGAGTTATTCGAAGGGTTACTATAACACTAATCAGCAAGATATGAAATAAAATACACTTGGAGACAAATAGGGAGTCTTTGATCTTCAACTTTTTGTATGTAATACACTGAGACAAAATGTTCGAGGTTTGTAGAATCAAACGTTTATTTGAACTATTACATCTTGTACATGTGTGTTAAATTTGAGGTGCTCTGGCAATAATGCATGTGGATACACATATGGTTAAGCTCTGTGTTGGTGATCGACGGGGCTGTTCGTTTACATGTACCAGCTAATTTACATCTCTTGTCTACCTATAAATCATGTATATGAACACACAAATACTGCATACCTGTGACACACACACCAGTCTCACGTAGTTCTAAGAACATGCATATACATTTTATGTAGGCCAGGATTTTATGATCGTCCGAAAACCTGGTGTATGTCCCAAATTACCATGGGCAGAGCTATAAAACGGATGATCTGTACAATGGCCTGTTTAAGTGCAGGCACAGTGGTGATGTAATTTCTGTTAAGTTGTGTTAACCTATTTTCGCACAACAAACCCATACACACGAAATCCGGGGTGTCACTACTAATGTATGTGTGTTACTGGTGTATGTATGTTTGTACCGGTTGAATGTCTGGATATCTCGTCATTCTCTTTGACGACTGTACGAGATATTAAATATTCCCATATTCCCATGGCTTTCTGGAAAGAATAGAGCCTCACGTAAACAACCCGACGATGCCTGCACTAAAGCACGATGTTCATGGAACATTTCCTTTCTCCACTTAATATACAAAGATACCACATCATTTGTGGACATCAAACTAATTAAGATGACACATCATTTAGGGATAAGAAAGTAAGATAACATATGATTGTGGATAATATACTAAGATAACACATAGTATTATACCTTACATGATGATTCTTACTTTCCACGCACCAAATGAAAGTGTTATTAAAATAACATATATATGAAACATTTTACTAACACGTTCATGTGTTAAAGTAAATTCTGACAATGCAGGCCCACACAGTAAGATATCAGTAAATGTAAGCGTAAAACAATGTTAGACTTACACGCAAACGAGAATAATGGTAAATCTATTCTGTATCATATATTGGACGTGGATTTTAGTTCAAATATACCTCTGCACACAGATAAACACATAGTCATTAACGTGTTGATCTGTTAATGACCGGAATGACACACCAAATGAATGTGTTTATAGTTTATGTCCTGATGTGTTAAATCAGTAACATCAGTATTGATGTAATAACATACAGCACTTATCACATTAACACATGTATAAAGTACAATAGAGACAAGAAGTCCAAAATTCTGGAAGGATATGATACAGGTAAAGATTTATCTAATTATTATGTCATTATTCTTGTCTAATATCGTTTTTTGCTCTTACAATTAGTTGATATTTTACAGCATAGGACTACATTGTGAACATTTCTTTTAACACATGAACACACCAATGTGTTAGTAAAGTGTTACAAATATATATCATTTTTATAACACTTTTATTTGGTCTGCATTAGTCGATAAACCGTCACGTCATATCACGCAAAAACATATTGTTCAGCGATCACGTGCTAACAGATTAATGAAGCTCAGGTATTAGTGTTAAGGACTTTTTACAGTGTGTTAAATAGTGTTACCGAGTTGCAGTAGTGTCACCGATAATTCACAGTTCTTGTAGTAGCCTAAGGTCTGCTCACAATACAGGTAACAGATTTACTGACTGTTTACAATTTTGGTAGTAGCCTTACTGAATACGTTGAATGTACATAGTTCCCCTGATAATGTTGGATAAAGAGATGTAACAGTTTTAAGACTGTCCACAGCTCAGGTAATAGTCTTCCTGAATACCTGCAGTTCTGTCAGTAATATCACTGGGTGTCCACAGCTCAGGTAATAGTCTTCTAAAATCTTCACAGTTCTCTCAGTACTATCACTGTCTGTCCACATCTCAGGTAATAGTCTTCCTAACTCTTCACAGTTCTCTCAGTGCTATCACCTGCCGTTCAGAGCTCAGGTAATAGTCTTCCTAAATCCCCAGGGTTCTCTCAGCACTATCACTGGCTGTTCAGTTAGGTTAATAGCTATTCTGACTTTACACAATTCTTCTAATAATATCACTGGCTATCCACAGTTCTAGTAATAGTTTTTTTCACAGTTCTGGTGATGCATATTTTTCACTAATATTCTAGACGAAGAGAATAGTATTGACTAAAAGGCGCGTTTGTCAATATGCAAGTGTTGGCGATAGCTTATCAATGATCACGTGCTCAAAAATTAATGAAAGTTTGTCATAAGGCAATATTCAAAGATCACGCTTTGATGTTCTCGCGCTTTTGATCTAGTCAGTTATCACCCTTTATCCGTTCTCTATCGTCCACTTGTTTATAAAGTAAATAATCGGTCGATGGCTTGCTCGGCTAGCTACTCTGTGCAAGGTCAGCATTTTGTGGTTTCGACAGAGTAAGTCATCGCTTCTTTTTCTTGCATTTTCCGGTATAATCATATAGTGCATACCGTGGGGTGGGGGGTGATTTCAAGAATTGTAAGCTCTAGCCAAGTGATGTTAGAAAGGTTAACGGTACTCTGTATTAGTATTTCTGACCTCTGAGGTTCTCCGTCTATAATTTGTTGAACAAGACTTATTGGCATTTCTTTTTGCAGCTTATGTAATACCAAAGCGCAGACATATCAGGACTAGATCTTTCTCAAAGAAATTTCATTTGTCCTTCAATTTTCACGGAAAGGATGGAAAGACACGCTCTGACAGGTGTAGCGTATTTATAATGTAGTATACACAGGGACGAATCTAGATCGACCTCACTCCAACAGCATGGAAGAAAATATTAATATATATGGAAGTACATAGAAAAAATAGAAACGTAATATAAAAAAACTTATGCTAATTATGGGATTTCCCCTTTGTATTACGAAGTACATACTTCGTTCTATCATAACGTCAGTTAAGATCCCCCTTCTATCCACTGAAGCTTTGAAGGGTTGCACCAGAGGACCAGAAACTTTCCTTCTCTATTCAGTGTCATATATTTATTCACATTCATTCCAATTCCACTCCAATTGTTAATGTATTTATCTTTGATTCTTTGGAAAAACTGGGTTTTTTCCAATTAGATGCAGATGTTAGCAATTGGAGCATCCCATCATGGAGGCTGTTTTTTTATCAACTTAACTGACTTGGAGTTGATCACATTCTAATGTTCTGCCACTCACAGCATATGTATCTAGTTCCATCGATCTGAGTTTGCTTGCGCCGAGTTGGTAACACTTGTTGACCATAGTAAGGTTTTGATGGCAATGTATAGTGGCGAAGCTTTCGAGGCTTAAGAGGCCGCAGGATTCTCGCCTAACATAATGAAATAGACTATCATACTCATAATGCCCGTTTTAATATGTTACAAAGTTTATTCACCATATCATCTGACGGCTCGGTGTTCCTCACATCCTTATTCCCAGTATCCCAAAATAGCAATCTATGGCAATCCATGGTCAAGAAGCTTCCGGGGCCTACAAGGCTACTGGACCCTCACCTAACCTGCTGGGATAGACTTCTACTGTCTGTGCTGTAGACCTTTATATTTAATACACACAGCTTCCGCTTTTAAAACGTGTTCTTCATCATTTCCTTCAACTGCCCAGTGCTTCCAGACACCGTCTCTCGGAGACTCAAAATGGCTGAGAACTCATCTACCGTAATCTAGAGTCGGGAACTTCCCTGGGCCTTGGCAGCCTAATTTGTTAGGATAGACTTTTACACTTGGAGTCACCACGTTTAATTTTCTAATAAAGTTTATTCCCCATGTTGTTTATTAAACGGCTCAGAAGCCTTCAGGGACCAAGTCCGAAAAGCAATTTCTGAATTAAGTCAAAACTCTTCAACTTCATTTTACAGTTTATTGGATACTTACTGATAATAGACTTTGTGTCACTTGTGTTTCCGCGTGATGTATATTCAGCATTCTTGCATTTTATTTTACAGTTTCATCGCTGTTTAAAGTCTTAAAAGTTTTACTTAAATACAAAAGTGATTTGGGAAATCGGCGCCAGGGCCCGATTCCACGAAAGTCGACCTTCGCAAAGGGACTTGAGTTAGTAGACTGGCTCGGCTGAACCAATTTTATCTGACTGTTTAGATCAATTTCACAAAGCAAAATGTGACCGGCTTAGTTTTGTGGAATCGACTTAAGTCAGTTTTGATGTGGTTTAGCCAATTTCGGAGTTTTGAGCCAGTTTTTCAGGTTACGCTATGTTTTGTGGAATCGGCCCCCGATGCCTACTCTTGGTGTCCTAACATGGCTGAGAAATCATTTACAGTAAGCTGGGAAAACTTGTTAACATCTATAGCACATATTTCATGCACATTTTGAGACAGAAGAATAACCTGTGTAATAACCTGTGTAATTGTAAAATTGCCAACAAGCAAATTCGCGTCGAAATTGGCTTCAAGGATAGAAATTGTTCCACCGCTTGTTACTGAAAACACCCTCACCATCATCTGTCGAACAGTGACATATATGGCGTCCACCCAACACCCCTTACATTTTTTCCCCTTGGCTGAAGAGAAAAGGAGGAGAGGGGGTTGGGAGGGGGATGTCTTGCAAGCGATTTTGTTCTTTGTGTCGTATACAGACATCGTAGACGCTGACAAATAAGCTGCTCTAAGGCAGTACCACAGCTCATGGGCCTCTTGCCAAATCTTCGACCGAAGTCACCTTGGATTATGACAGATTATTTACAGACTCCTGTATTAAACCGAGGGATATTCATTACATCGCCTTTGTCCAGTGTATCTCCTGTCAAACGTGTTTGTGTAGTCCGGGTCTGCCAGAAGAATAGCGGGGTGACAATTACGTCTCCTGCTTCTTGGCAATGTTCCAGGTGTGTGCCTGTACCAGTGCGAAACGAAAAGTAAAACTGGATGAAAAAACATTTTTTTCCTGCATACGTATATATGTATTCACTATAGCTCTTACCGAAATTCAGCAAGTCGGTAGTCACAAGTTAGTTAAACAAGTAGGGAGAGGATTTTATTTCCAACACCACATATGTTAATATCATCTATAAAATGTCTGACATCAGGCTGTTCATTTGAAATATCTTACAGATAAATGCGAAATATTGTAATCATTTCAATTTTAACCGTATTACTAAACCTTCCTCTCGTCTTGCACTGGATTGTATATATCAGTCATTCTATCCTCGACTTGTGTAGCGAGAAGACCTGTTCTCACGAGTATATCACATTACTACCGTATATATCAGAGCGTGCTCTTATCAGCTATTGATAGAACTTACAGCCATACATGGGTATTTGTGCGTGAAGTGTGTTGTGTTACCTGAGTCTCTGTGCTTAAGTATTTATATACATGTGTATCAGGTTTCATAGCATTATGTTGAAAAATAAGCGAGAAATAAAAGTATTTCACCACACAAATATCTCAAAAATGGAAAGGGAGAAAAAGACCAAAATGTCTTTAGGAGCATTACCTGTGATAAAATTCGTCATTAATTTGTTTGGCAATTAATTTTAATCAAGAAATGCCCTACCCCGGTCAACATGTGAACATATCAACCTATTTATGTTAAATTTTAAAATTTACCATGTTCCATTAAAGCGTAAATTTGTATTCTGTCTTTACATTTCTGAGCAAAATCTACTCTAACGTGTTTATAAACCCCTCACCTATTGGCACCCTGGTGGGGTGATTAAGGCTAACGTTTTAGTTATGGGGGTCTGCTTCAGTAATGTGCACAAGCAGCGATGTACAGTTTATAGCAGGAGGCAGTACACATTTACCAGCAGGTGAATATAGACACAGTGACCTAATTATTACCGTTCAGTGAGCTAATACCCCTAATCAAGAGGAGCTAAGGAAACACGACTGCCTTAGTTCACATTCTCTTAGGCACACTTTGTTGTCAAATTTAAAGCATTAACAATTCGAATTTGGTTTTCATCCTTAAGTGAGCGGAAATGTAAAGAATGTGAAATAAAAAAAAAATATGACCAAATTTCACCCTTGAAGGGTTCTAGTAACCTCAAGGAAATCCTGCTGCCATCAGAAATGTTCGTGTACTTCTGTACATTTAAGGAAATGAACTGATTTGGTCATTGTTGCCTATCGTCATGAAGCCAATGTAAAGTGCGCACATCTAATGTTTTAGCGATGTAACAATTCTGTTATGTTTCTGGCCTGTACTGTATATCTTAAGATCTAATCGAGGTTCATCGACAGCCTCGGTGGTCTCGTAGTTAGAATGTCCGCCTCGAGGCCGGGAGATCCTGGGTCGAATCATACCAAAGACTTTAAAAATGGTGCTTGTTGCTTGGGGCTCAGCATTGAGAGGCCAGGGCAAGGTTAGAGCAAGGAAACAGAACTGGTCGGCCCGGTGTCAGTATAATGTGTCTGGGTGGGGTGTCATGTCTGGTGTCTTTGGCATGATGTTCCAATGGACTCGACCTGCCATAAGATTACACACTTTCAGTATACTCCAGAAGGACTCCTCGTCGTCATATGATTGAAACCTTGTTAAGTACGACGATAAACTCCAAGCACTCACTCACTCACTCCAAATTTTATACCTGTATACAATGCACACCAACATCAACTGTTATTCTCTTCACCCTAGCCAATGTAGAGATTTGTTAATCGGTGTCTGCCAGGTGGATCTACAAGTGATGTTTTCCTGTTAGACGTTAGACAGAAGATTGATCAACATAAGGACATTGACAGTGTTTAGAGTACACGCTCATGGTAACAATTCAGTTCCAGGAAGTCTCGTGAGCTGGACGAAATTGTATCACTACGACCCTGCTTATGAACCGAAACGACCCTATGTATTTAAACAAGCTTGTACTGACGGGGGGGAAATATAGCGCACAGAGCAATGGAATTTTTAAAAGAACATTCTGCAAACTGGGTCAGGTGTTACCCGTAACACGACACGAACTCTTCACACAATGAGTGAAGGAGTCATGCAAACGTGGGCCCGGAAAATAGTTTGACATAATGAGTATGTGCCCCAAAAATATGTCTGTCTGATTACATCGCCACCATACTTATTCGAGAACACTGAACGATATTATTCTTTGTTTATCGTTGTTCATCACCGTGATTAAGAATATTTCACATCCGAAGGTGGTCAGATGCATGAGGAGAGGAAACCCTGAATATCCGAGGGGAGGAAACCCTACTGATGGGTGCTAACAAATGTCCTCACGTAAGGCTAGTCTGACGAGGGTATATAACGTAAGCGTGCAATAGTAAGGCATTAAAACACGGACTTTTGACAGGAAACGCTGACATCGCTAATCTTCCCGTATTAGGATATGCGGGGAAACCTCCATCCAAACGTCACACGTCCTCCTGTACCGGTATCACTGGTTAACAGGCTTGTGCACACCACAATAGATTCATTATACAATAGACTCAAACTGATGTTATACTTGTAAACAGCATCTTGGTTCGAACTAACATGGCCAAAAAGTCAATAAATAATCCTTCCACCGCAGCCACCACCACAAAAATACCTGCAAAAATAGTGCTTCGTCATCTGTGACAACCGCAGACCTGACAATCACATCGAAGTAATCTCGAGGTCATCATGGTAACTCATGTCATTTCTAAGTTGTTGACCTATGTGGCTTAGTGGTTAAAGGCGCTTGTCTTTCCCTCGACAAGACACAGCCGGTGCGCGTTCAATTCTGGTCATCAGCGGGGAATTTGATGAAACTCTACTCTCACTGATCGTCAGGCCTTGGTGACAGTAAGAGGTCGAAAATGTTTCCCATGACTGTTTCCGAAATTCAACGTTCGTTGTATACCACTTGGTGTCCGCCAAAATAATTTATTTATTTCAATTCTGCTTTAAGCCATGCTAAAGAATATTTCACGTACAAGACGTCGACCAGAACTATGGTGGGAGGAAACTCGGCACAATGGTAGATGGGATAAGACATTCATAATTCCAGGAGAACACCACCTAATGTGCCAGAAATATAACACGTATCAAAATGTATAGAACATGTTGCCAGTTCAAACCATCCTGTGTGAAATGGGCGCTTCTCGGTGTTGTGCTCCGCATAAATGTTAAAGGCCTTGCTTGGAGCAGTCACATTTAAAGATGTTGAGGGTCATATTTTACATGTTGCATCACTTTAACATTTTGTAAAGGTTTTCAGTAAAGTACATGTTTTAATAGAGTTTAGGACTCATCTTTTTACAACTTTAAGCACGCACTGAATACTGGGAAAAAATCATGGTGGGACTGCTAAAATGGTCATAATTACAAAGATTCTGTCAATGAATCATTAGGTTTTTATCCTTTCGGATTTTAACCCCAGATGCTATCTGGACAAACTTCGGTATTCCAGTCATACAAAGAAGTGTTAGACATTTTAACCACTAAAACAGTTCGTATCAGACTGTTTTGATGAAGTTGTTGAATCAGACTCAATCAGTTGGTGGATGGATTGGCGTATAACGCCGTTCTCAAGAAGACTTCACTTATTTGACAGCGGTCAGGGTTATGGCCGAGGGAAGCCATGATGATATCTTAGGTCAGGTGTAGCTCTGTGTTGTCCACACCCAACGTTCAATCTCACAGATAAACAGCACAGCGCGATCATACATATACATAGCACCTTGAGTCTGAAAATGGAATACAAATTGTATTTTTTGATTGGCATTTCTTCCTGGAGTAATACCAAAGCAGACGTTTGAGCAGCAGACTGTTCCCAAAGAAGTTTCATTTATCCGTCAATTTTCAGAGAAAGGATGAAAACACACGCTCTGTGCATATGACAGGTGTAGTGTATTTATAATGTAGTGTGCACAGCAGAGGATCTCTATAGGTGTGGGTTCCTAGTATGTACTTCGTTCTATCATAACGTCAGCTAGGCTCCCGCTTCCATCCGCTCAAGCCTTGAAGAGTTCCACCAGAGGACCTGAAATTTTTCTTAGTGAAGTCTTTCTTTCTTGTGTCAACCGCCATATAAGTATACTCTGTTTATTTCATTCTTCCGGGAAATTGGCTTTTGGGCGACTGGAAACAGAAGGAAGCAATTGGAAGCAACACCGAGCATCGGATCATGGAGGCTGTTTTTGTGAACCTAAATGACTCAGCAGTTGCTCGGAGTTAATCATGTTCTACTTTTCGGCCACTCAAAGCGTATCCGTCCAGTTTCGTCGATCTGTGTGTGCTTGGGCCAGTCGGTCACACTTATTCACGATAGTAAGGTTTTGTCAGACTTTTCTACACAAGTCTTATGATTTTAAACTCGGAATACGGACCTCTAAACTCGGGGACGTGATATCAGTTTGATGGCAATGTCGAGAGGCGGAGCTTCCAGGGCCTACACGACCCTTAGATCGTCGCATAGCATACTGGAATAGATCATCATACATGTACTCGGAAGGCAAACTTTTAATCTGTTTAAAATTTATTCATCAAATCATATCGATACTCCTCAGATCCCAATCGCCAATGCCCAAAGGTGGCAATCTGTGGCAATCAAGAGACAAGCAGCCTTCGGGGCCTACACGACCCCTGGACCCCCAACAATCATGCTGTAGTCTATTATATATAATACACGCAGCTTCCCCTTTTAAAACGTTTTTCACCATATCCATTCACGGCTCAGTGCTTTTATATAACATCCCTTGGCACCTTAGATTGGCTGAGAACACGGTAATCTAGAGACGTGGAACTCGGCGGTCCCTGCGCCTTCGCCTAACTTGTTGTGATAGACTTTTATTCTTGGAGCCCCCGGGTTTAAGTTTCTAGAAATGATTATTCAGCATGTTGTTTGTTAAACGGCTCAGTAATCCTCAGGGACCAATACCACAAAGCCAGTTTTGACCTCAAAACTATTAAGCTCAATTTAACACCTTATCTGATACTTACTGATAATGAACTTTGTGTCACTTGTGCTTCGGTCTGATATATATGCAGCATTCCTGCGTTTTATTTTAAAATATCATGAATGTTTAATTTTTGCTTAGTTTTAAAAGTTTTACCGAAGTACAAAATTGCTTTGTGGAATCCGTCACAGATGCCTACTCTCAGTTGACCAATATGGCTGAGAACTCATTTACAGTATATCTATGAACATTTATTAACATCTATAACACATGTTTCATGCACATCTTGGGCGAGAAAAATAACCTGTGTAGTAAAAACTGCTGAAATGCCAATACGCAAATTTACTTGGCTGCAAAGGTAGAAATTGTCGCACTGCTTGTTGCTGAAACCATCATCACCATTGCCTGCCGGACTATGACATATATCACGACCCCCTACCCTACACCCCTTCTTAGATTTTTTCGCCAGATCTCCCCTGGTACATTTAGGCACATGTACTGAGAAGTTCAACCAATTCATGTGACAGCCTGTTATATAGGTCGAGTGGTATAGATTACGTCATCTTTGCTCTGCGTGTCTCTCGTCAGACGCGTTTGTTGGTGCCTCTGCCTATAGCTCAGAGTCTTATGTGTTTACTGGAGCAGAGTAAAGTGTGTGACAGCTGGCTATAGCGACATGAAAAACAAAACTGGGTCATGCAGCTCTTTTGACTTTATTTTTAGTTGACACGGCCTTTATTTATTTCTATTCAGTAAGGTTCTTTTCGGAAATTATAGTCTCTTTAAACAAGTGTGATTGAGTACTTTCCAGCTTTACATACCTGTGTTCAGCATACCTCGTCCCGACCTTCAGCATGTCTAAATCAAGATAGACTTTGCAGTGCTAGATACAGTATGACATCATTATCATTGAAACGTAAGACGTCGGGTACTATTATAGTCAATAAATACCTCATCCGCGATTGGCTGAAAGTGCCACACATATATGACATTTCCTTATGTCGCCTGGTTATTTATAAGACATAAGGTCTGATGGGATTCTCTAACATCATAATGGATCTCCCTCTTCGTTTTTCTCTCTAAGTGTGTACAGTTGTTGTTTGCCATCACATAAATTCTCAGCCCTCCTGTAGAGTACTTTAGTTTTTTTCTTTTCAAATCACTGGCTACATGTTTTGTGGGATATTTTGGCCGCCGAAAAGGAGGAGGGGTACCAGCTGGTGTTGTCCCTTTGTGTCGTATATAGGCATCGTTCAGACTCACAAATTAGTTGCATTAGGGCACAACAACCCCGGTGCCTATTGCCGCTGTGAGTTCACGTCCAGCCCATGCCTGATTCCTCTCCGGTCTTACTTTGAATGGTCTGCCAGTAGAGGGAATGGTCACCGATTCCATCCCACTATGATGTTGGCCGCCGTCTATTGAGTGAAATTTTCTTGATTACCGTGTAAAATAAAAAAAAATTACATAAATAAAAACATTACATGCTTCGTTTGTAGCACGTGGATCCCCATCATTGAGTGCTAACTGGATTTTAATACTGACATATTTTTGCAGTCAATTATAAGTGGTGTCTACAAAATTCGTCGGTTAGTAACAAAGTAAGGCACCCAAGGCTTTTTCAACAAAATGGACAACTGCCAATCAGTCAATGTGGATTGTTTTCTATTGGGAAGTCCGACATATAATTTTACTTGTCAAGGTATAAGAATAAAGGAATGATTACGGTTTAATTTTTGCAATGCATCAGCAGTATCAAACTACAATGGTTCTGTGTTAAATAATCAACATTGGGTACACAAAGGCCTCGTTAAACGTCCTGAACATTTGACAGCCGATGTCTATTTCCCACACGCTACGGCGAGAGCACCCACTAAAATGTTTCAGATTCGTCGACCGGAGTCACCTTGGATTACGTGCCAACCTGCTGTATTAAACCGAGCGATATTCACTACTTCGCCTTCGCACTGTGTCTCTCCTGTCAAGCGTGTTTGTGTTGGCTGGCTCTGCCACAAGAATAGAGGAGTGACTAATTCGTCTCCTGCTTCCTGACAATGGATCAGGTATACTGCATTACCAGGGCGACACGACAAGTAAAGTTTGGTCACAAACTTTTTGGGGTTGTATATGTAGACGGCCTTCACTCTTATACATTCATGATTCGCCACATTCGGCATGTCGGCAGTCACAGGCAGCTTCAACAAGTGGAAAGGGGATTTTGTTTCAGAAAGCGCACCACACATGTTAATATCATTAATAAAATCAGGCTGAATTGCCTTACAGATAAATAGGAATTATTGTAATCATTTCAATTTTAACCGCATTACTAAACCTTCCTCTCGGAATATGTCCACTTGTGACTTATCATAACATGGGTTCTCAGACTTCCTGTTTATTTCTTTGGGTCTATTTTTTTTTACATTTAATGGCTACGTTTTTGTTTGACTTTTGCTTGAGATGAAGTAGTTATATCATCGATACAGATTTTAAAATTTAAAACTGATTTAATACTTACAGATATATGTAGTAAAAACCTATAAGCAATAGCATTCTGCCTATGTCGGTGGTATTCTCACGTTACAGAATATATCTTAACTCACCTTGCTGTGAATACACATGGGGCAGTTTGTTTTGTACTTCACTCGTGCGTAATAGGCGTCACTAGTGTGGACATTCTGGTATAACGCTCAAAGCGGGTTTTGGCCATCCCACTGAAGTTGTACTGAGAGGGCTCATAGAAGGCACCAGACCTGGGGTTAACCCCATCTCCACTCATGTTTTGATCTATAAAGTTACCAAATTAAATTGGACAGGGGGTGGTTGAACAAATGGTTGTCTTTCAATCGCGAGGACAAACCAATTACGGCATAACTTTCCTGGTTGCCCCGGTGTGAGGACTTTTCCGGGCACGATGTTCCATTAGGGTGGCACATGTATATGCCGACATATAGGGGATTATTCGGCCTGATGTTGTAGTGAGGAAGCACATGTATGCTGGCAATAGGAGGATTATTCCGCCTGAATGAATGATAATGCACTTTTGTTACTGAAACCAGGAACAATCCAAAATGGGGGGGGGGGGCTGATAGCAACAAGGTGATGACCAAAATGTCTTTGCTACTACCAGCAGAAATGTCCGTTCATTTGCATGTATTTAACGATACTAGAGCGCCTTGTCAGCAAAATTTCACAATTGCCTTGTGTGGCACAAAGTATTGATCAAATATGGCAATATGTATATATATTCTGAAAGGTAAACGAGTGTTTATCTCAAAAAATCTTTTGAAAATTTTCCTAATCTAATATTATTCAAAATATAGAGAAAGATTTGTAAAACTGAAGCTGTTTTTCAAAATGCTATTTTTTTTCGCCAAGTTTCAAAATTTTCCTTTCTTTCATGCGTAAGGTGATAGTTTACTATTTACACTAAAAACTAAAAAGTCCCACACATTTTTAATACTAATATTCATATTAGATTGTTAAAACTTTCAAAAAAATTTTAAAAGTTTTTGAAACTTTGATGCTTTTTCACTGATATTTTTAAAACTAAAAAAATATATCAACAATTTGTGCCACTGCTATTTCAACTTAAGTATTTAGCCACATGTGTGCCAAGCTTCTTAGCATTATTTTGAAAAATAAGCGAGAAATAAAAGTATTTCACCACACAAATATCGCAAAAATGGAAAGGGAGCAAAAGATCAAAATGTCTTCAGGAGCATTATTTGTGACAAATTCGTCACATTAATTTTAATTAATTTTAATCAAGAATTACCCTACCCCAGTTAAAATGTGAACATATCAACCTACTTATGGTAAAGTTTAAAACTTACCATGCTCCATTAAAACGGAAATTTGTATTCTGCCTTGATATTTCTCAGCAAAACCTGCTAGAACGTGTTTATAAACCCCTCACCTACTGGCACCCAGGTGAGGTGATTAAGGCTAATGTTTTAGTTCATTGGGCAGTATGCACAATCAGCCATGCACAGTTTATAGCAGGAGGCAATACTCATTTTCCAGAGGTGTGCCTGTATTCACAGCAGATGAATATAGACACAGTGAGCTGATTCCCTAATTACCTTTCAGCGAGCTAATCTCCCTAATCAGGAGGAATTAAGAAAACACAACTGCCTTAGTTCATATGCCACAATTTTCGTCAAATTTAAGGTATTTACACTGCGAATTTGATTTTCATCCTTAAGTGAGTGGAAAGATAGGAGAAAAGAGAGTAAGAATGTGAACTAAAATAAAGATATGGCCAAGTTTCCCTCACGGAAATACTACGGCCAGCAAAATTGTCCGTTCACTTCTGTACATGTACGGAAATGAACTGATTTTACGATTGTTGCATATCGTCTTTAAGTCAATGTGAAGTAGGCAAATCATATTTTAGTCATGTGACAATTTTATTACCCGCAACGCCTGTGATTCATCATTAGTGAAAACAAAAGGTACGCGTTCAATCCCTGATGTTGACGGGGAATTTGATCATACCCTGCCCACACCGGTCGTCAGGCCTTGGTGACAGTAAGAGGTCGAAGAGGCTCGTATGAGTGTTTGCGTAGTCAAATGCTCGTTAAATACCACTTGGTCTCCGCCAGAATGATTTATATATTTATTTAATTTGTGCCGTAGGCCAGCATCATGGTGGGTGGAAACAGGGCACAGTGGTTGAGGAGCCAAGACATTCATAATTCCAGGAGAACACCAACTAATGTGCCAGAAATATAACACGTATCAAAATATATAGAACATGTTGTCAGTTCACACCATCCTGTGTCAAATGGGCGCTTCTCGTTGTTGTGCTCCGTATAAATGTTAAAGGTCTCGCTTCGAGGAGTCACATTATAAGATGCTGAGGGTCATATTTTACATGTTACATCACTTTAACATTTTGTAAAGGTTGTCAATTTAAGTACATGTTTTAATAGAGTTTAGGACTCTTCTTTTCACAACTTTAAGCACGCACTGACTACTGGGACAAAATCATGGTGGGACTGCTAAAATGGTCATAATTACAAAGATTCTGTCAATGAATCATTAGGTCTTTATCCTTTGGGATTTTTAACCTCAGGTGCTATCTGGACAAACTTCGGTATTTCAATCATGCAAAGAAGTGTTAAACTTTTAATCACTGAAACAGTTCGTATAAAACTTATTTTTGTGATGGTTTCGTCTTTGTTTTTTCAAAATCCCCTCCTTATCTTTCACACATTTGATAAACTTTGCCTCCAGCAAAATAAAATTGATAGCACTTCTCATAAGAGAAGAAGAGGTGTCACCAAACTATCCATACGGTATAGTATGTGGCATGGCCCGAGTACCAATCTATGTACTCACATAGGACATTACTGAGATGTGACCGAAGATTAGCTAATCGGGGACATTGTATAAAATAGTGAGGAATGGTGTCATCCTTTCTACATAGCTGTTGTCAATGAACAAACCGCGTGATGTTATAGAGTTACCTCCCCTACATTTCATCGCCAAAGTTTCAAACAAGGGTCTGCAAACGATGTATGCCTCGCATTGGAGTGGAAATGACGATCGCTGCTGAGAGATGTTCTGTCATATTTAGCAGTCTTGCCTGTTTGGCGTTTTCTTCAGCAGGCTAACTTTACGTTTATGGGGATAAAATTATAGGTTCTTTCAAATATTCCAATAAAAAGAGCAAATTCGAATAAATTTTTCCACGACCATCAATATTTGGGGCTTTCGAAAAAATATAACGAGAATATTTATTTATTTATTTGACCGGTGTTTTGCGCCGTACTCAAGATTATTTCTCTCATACGGCGGTGGCCAGCATTACATTGGAAGGAAGCTGGGCAGAGCCCGGAGAAACCCACGACCATCTGCAGGTTGCTGGTGGACCTTCGCACGTACGGCCGGAGAGGAAGCCAATATGAGTTGGACTTGAATTCACAGCGAACACATTGGTGTTACGCTTCTGCGTCATTGTGCTGCGCTAGCGAGCCAACCAGATGAGCTATAACAAGAGTACGGAGGCAGTGTGCCATGACAGCTGTGTGCAGAAACCCTGACAAAACCCGGAAGATCAGAAAATAATCAGTTATGTCTGTTGAAAGATTTCCAGAGGAGCTGTTAACTACATCTCGTTGACGTAATTATTTGAGAAGGAAGTAATTTGTCTTCTCTGTTTCACGAGAGTCTTATAAGGATTGTTGATGATCCGTTTTCAAGAGGTCGATAATAAAACCCTGCATGTTAACGGTTTTTTTCCTAATATGTTCGTGCAATACATAAAATATGAATGTTAAATTCATTGCTTTCACTAGGTTATCTAAATACAATACATATATGATGTGTTATCGGGCCTCCAAGCAAATATAGTGATTTTTTCGTGTGTAGTATAAACATGAAAAAAGTTCGTCGGAATTTGTCTCATTATTTTAGAGTACGACCAACTAGTTAAGGTAACTGTGATGGGTTTGGTATGACAAAGGTTTTGAAGTCTTTGGAATCTGCTGGTTAAAACATTTTCTGTGGTAAAAGTTATCTTATATCTGTTTTATATATGTTTTTTTCTCTTTGATGAGGCTCCCTAGGGGTCGGTATCCGCAACTGGGCTGCACTCTCCCTCTATCCCTATATAGTTAAGATGTAAAAAAATATATTTTTGTTTCAAGACTACGTCCTTTATACAATGTTAACAGTTTAACACCTCACGCTACACGGACTGCACGCTCAGATGGCTTGTAAGCAAAAGACATCATATGGCGAGCACGTGGAAATCATGACAGCCAAATCTTTGACAATTTCTCGCCCTCACGACATCTGATGTGTTCAAAACCTGTGTTATTATGTAAGATGTTGGCCATAATCTGAGCTTTTGCTATGTCATAATCGCATCAGATTTGGAAAGAACAGGAACTTTTTTCAAGAAATGAGAGAAAAGGTATAGAAAGCGGATGAGGTCGTTCTAAAAATCACGCGCCTCGAGAACTCGAGATTACGCAAAATCGTGCGAGAACATCACATTTTAGCACATTTCTCGTGCACAATTGACTAATCTCGTGTTTTCGTGTTCTCGAATCTCGCTTTATAAAAAAAAAACAAAAAAAAAACACGTGGCACGAGAACGCAAGATTTGCGCTTATCCGGCGCGGTTTTCATTTACCTCACGTTCTCGAGTTCTCAAGCCAGAAACGTTTTAAAAACCACGCGTTCTTGGTGTTTAAAACGTGCGGCTTGAGAACTCTCCAAAACGGAGAGAAAATGTTTGCGGGTCTCGGGCATCGGGTATTTTACAACGCCATAATTCGAGAGTAGAGGACGTGCGAAAACGTGATAATCTCACGCCGTTTTGCCTAATGTCGCATTCTCGGGTTCTGGAGCCGTGTGGTTCTTAAAAGGCGCGGCTCGAGAGAGAGTGGCCGCATCCGTCTTCCATAAAAATGCGTCACAGAACTGAAAACCACCTTAAAGTGACCACAACGACACACCTTACTGTTCAACCTCGAAACATTAAGTGAAAATAAATATGAACAAAACATAACTCGTCCAATGAATAACACGGCTCCCCCAAGATGCTGTCTGTTGTTTACAAGCAATAAGCTTTAGGGTTTTCCGGGTTAAAAGTCGCGGCTATCCCTTTCCGTATCCCTTTCTATTCATTGCCCGACTTGTTGAGTAAAGGGGCATCTTCCAAATTTGTCGCATTATTTTAGCAGAAGATCAGCTGGTTAAGGTAAATATGATGTGCTTGAGATGAGTAGGGTGTGAATGGTTTCCGAATGTGCTGATTTAAATATTTTTCTGGGTTGAAAGTTCATTTATAATGCAAATTTTGTTCTCTCATGAGGCTCCATAGGGGTAAGTATACGGCAAGGTTCGCGCTATTGCTGTTTAAGTTCTCTCATTATTTGTGCGTACTGTTGTGCAGATAAATCGTGACTGGATTTCATGTAAGACTACGCGAATATGGTGTAGAGTTAAAACCAATGGAAGTAGTACTGGTAGCTGAAACAATCTTTTGAATTCTAAGTTCCCTTATGATCTCATTGGGATACTGTTTTATGCTTAATAAAGCGTGCATTAAGTACATTCGTCATTAGATTTTTTTTAAACATCTGTCATACGAATGAACATTGAACAATTTGGACATGAAATCTTTGTCCTTTATGGTCACGTGTAACAGTGTTGTTACTCGTAACAGTTTTCCTGAACTCGTCGACTCCTTTTCAGGAATCAACTCTTGTTCGTTGTTTCACAGCTACATAAATGGGGTGTTGCAGCCCATTGCGGATACCTAACCCTATAAAGTTTCGTCGAAGAAGTACCTGCAGACCACCTGACAGTGCAGGTGTGATAATGTAGAATAATGCCTGGCACCCATTTCTTCTTTTATCAATCAAGCGTAAATCGTGTCTCTGTGGTTCAGTAGGAGATCACTCTAATTTTTAATGATGTAAGCATTAGGCAATTTTTATTGATAATGCTGTAAGGGGCATTACCAGCGTTTGAACACAATTCTTGAAACGAATTGGAATGTGGTTATTTCATCTTCATCATTTCCTTCTCCAGGTAAGATTTTTGTGGAGAAACTATGTTATAGTTGTCAGAAAGAAATCATCTTTTAGCTCTCTAAATCTAGTTGGCTGAGATACATGTACATGTAAGCTGATTATGTCGAAATTACATAAGAAAGTTGTGCGTAAGAATTTTGGCGCCATCCCAAGCAATGGAAGCCATAACCGTTCAACATTTGTAACGTAGTGGTGTCATTTGCCTTAATAGTCTTTGTATCAGAGATCTTGTAGAATTAAAGCGATTCAGCAGCAACTTCGTTTCCAGTTTTTGTTGGCACGGTTAGTATCAGTAGTAATTTTTGTTAGCGTGTGAGATATTGATTTTAAGTAGAATTTGCGATTGGACTTCAAAATGCAGTTCAGGGGAAATAACTCTTCTGATAGCCCGGTCTAGTGAGGTGTCTGTGTTGATTAAAGATGCGCGTGGAGGCTATATAATGTAGTAGATTTATGCAAAGGATAAGCCTGAGCCAAGTCTTGAGGAAGTGACTTGTTATAAGTACAATGTCGGTTCTTGTACTCTGTGTGTGTATATTCACATGTTGAGCAATTTCAATGATTGTAAAATGTGTTATGTACCTGTAGATTTAATATGGCAGTTTCTTGTAGGTTGTTCTGTTGTTTAGTCTTTAAGCTTTGAATTCTCGTGATTCATATACTGAAGTGAGTAATTCATGTTAGGCTTAGTAGATATCTTGTTCTACATTTAAAGTCAGAAGTTGTGCCACCATTGGTTATTGCCAAAGTTACAGATTTTGTACATTGGAGTTTACACTGTGACTGAAGAGGTGTTCAGATAGAGTAGCAGCACATACATATAGGAGTTCAGATGGCTGAACTAAGTGAAATGAGGTTAGCCTCCGTGGAGATAAATACAAGTCAGGGTAATTGCATGGTAGGAAAGTATCAGTAAAGATGTTACAATAGGTGTGTATTATCAAGAGTAGTGTGGAACTGAACTCTGATATATTTGCACAAGCCACATATAGATGTGTGTCATCCATCGTTGCTATAAGGGGCATTCCCAAAGTTTCAGTACAGTTTTTCACATGAACTGAAATGTAGTTGTTTCATCTTCATCATTTCCATGTCCAGGTCAGTAATGCCACTGAAGTCTGCTCTGACCGGGTTACACAGGTCGTGGTGCATGAGGGTTTAACCTGTAAGTGGCTTCTCTGACTGTGTAAGGACTGTACTCCTCTTACTATACATATGAAGACATTAGTGTAGTGAAGTCATCAGTTTTGTGGTATTGATTAATGCTCCCTTAGTTATTTAACTGACTGCTGGTTAGTGGTGTGCTTAGAACCCTCAGGTAAACGAGGATTACAAACTCCTTGACAACCATTGTAGCGTTCTTATCGTAAGTTTCTGTGATCTGCTGTGGTGACATGTTTCTGTGACGGGTAAAACACGAGTAACTGGAGGTAATAATCCATGGGGCAAGAAGCACAGAGTGGATCATTATCAACAAATCAACAGTTACAATTGTTCTATCCAACTCAAAACATTGTCAACTGATGTGGATTATTTTTCCAGATTACACAGTTTTTGTTCCTTTGTGTTCTTAATAGGGTGGTGGTGGGGGGCATCGTGGCCACATTTGCTTCCCCCCCCCCCCCCCGTGTCAAAGTGCTAGTTAACATGCAACTTTTTGCATGTGTGGGTTATGTGTTCTGCTATGGTTAACATTGTTGTACCTTAAAACATTAAGCATGTGTAGGCTGCCCCAGTAACTCAGTCGCATACTTGACGGCGTTCCAAGCAACAGTATTTGGGTATAAATCACCGACGAGTTTGTTTGTGGGACAAGTCTATCATATATAGCCTGTAACAGTGAAATGGCCTTAACAATCCCACAAACATACAGCACAACGATGATACCTTGAAGAGACGCTGCTGAAGTGTTATGCAACAAATCCAGTGGATTCGTGAGAAAATAAGATCGGTGTGACATCACAACAATAGTTTAAATGACATGCTCAACATTTGGTGGATGTCCGACCCCTAAGGGTAAGCGATGGTTACTCCCAGTCAACCATAAGCATTCATATCATATTGTCGGAGAGTGCTGATGCATGAGCCCCCAGTTAAGGAAAAGGAGAAACTCTACATCAGCATTGTCTTAACGTCGCTCTTCACATTACTGTTGCCATAACGCCACTGTGCATTACTTCTGACATAACAACACTCTCTACATTGGCTCTATCTTAACATCCTCTGAATTACTTCTGTCATAACGCCACTCTTCACATTACTGTAGCCACAACGCTGCTGTCTACATTGGCTCTGTCTTAACGTCCTTCTCTAAATTACTTCTGTCATAACGTTGCTCTGCAGACATTACTGCTGTCATAAGGTCGCTATCCACATTACTTCTGACATAATGTCGCTCCCTGTCTACCTCTGACATAACATCGCTCTCTACAATACTTCTGACATAATGTCGCTCTCTACATTACTTCTGACATATTGTTACTGGCAGTACAGACATGATTGAGATGCTCATTGAGATGCTCCCTCTACCGTACTAGAGGCTCATTTACCATGATGACGTATCCCTTCACTGAACGTTACCAGGGACGTTATTTCGGGTATGTTGCGACAGCTGGGTAAGATAGACCTCTGGTACTATATCATGGCCTATCGAGGCCCTTCTTTGAAATGTCAGAAATTTTGCCGAGTGAAAGCTACTGAAGAAGATTGCTTAAGACACTTCCTTTTAAAAGAGCAATCTTCATGGTCAGCATTATGTGTTCACTACTGTACATACTCCAGTGTTTCAGCCCTTTGAAATCAACCTCATTCCATCCCCTTGAGCACTAAATTGTATCCAGAAAAAGCCAGGTTCATTCCATCCCCTTGAGCACTACATTTTATACAGCAAGAGCCAGGTTCATTCCATCCCCTTGAGCACTAAATTTTATACAGGAAGAGCCAGGTTCATTCCATCCCCTTGAGCACTAAATTTTATACAGGAAGATCCAGGTTCATTCCATCCCATTGAGCACTAAATTTTATACAGGAAGATCCAGGTTCATTCCATCCCATTGAGCACTAAATTTTATACAGGAAGAGCCAGGTTCATTCCATCCCCTTGAGCTCTAAATTTTATACGGAAAAAGCCAGGTTCATTCCATCCCCTTGAGCACTAAATTTTATACAGGAAGAGCCAGGTTCATTCCATCCCCTTGAGCACTAAATTTTATCCAGAAAAAGCCAGGTTCATTCCATCCCCTTGAGCACTAAATTTTATACAGCAAGAGCCAGGTTCATTCCATCCCCTTGAGCACTAAATTTTATACAGCAAGAGCCAGGTTCATTCCATCCCCTTGAGCACTAAATTTTATACAGGAGGAGCCAGGTTCATTCCATCCCCTTGAGCACTAAATTTTATACAGGAAGAGCCAGGTTCATTCCATCCCCTTGAGCACTAAATTTTATACAGGAAGGTCCAGGTTCATTCCATCCCCTTGAGCACTAAATTTTATACAGGAGGAGCCAGGTTCATTCCATCCCCTTGAGCTCTAAATTTTATACAGGAAGAGCCAGGTTCATTCCATCCCCTTGAGCACTAAATTTTATACAGGAAGAGTCAGGTTCATTCCATCCCCTTGAGCACTAAATTTTATACAGGAAGAGTCAGGTTCATTCCATCCCCTTGAGCACTAAATTTTATACAGGAAAAGTCAGGTTCATTCCATCCCCTTGAGCACTAAATTTTATCCAGAAAAAGCCAGAGTCATTCCATCCCATTGAGCACTAAATTTTATACTGAAAAAGCCAGGTTACGTGATCTATATAGCTGTTGCCACGGTGATATTAGTGAAGTGTTCTTGAGTAAGCGGCATAAAACACTACGGAAGTAGTATATAATATATTTAGTTGTTTAAATCACCAAAAGCGATACGGCCTGGAAATTTACTTTTTACCCAAATATTCAATTAGTTAATCAGTCAATAAATTTGTAGATATATTATTAGTTGTTCAGATTCGTGTTACTGTAAAGTTTGTCTTTTCTTCCAGCCGCCTGCCTTCATGGGACCAACACGAAGGTTTCCAGTTTTATACACAGCCTGTACATAATAACGTATAAATACCAACTGGCACCTACAAGTACTGGCTGGCACCAACAAGTATTGGCTGCTCCCTACACATATTGGCTGCTCCCTACAAGTACCGGCTGGCCCCTATAAGTATTGGCTGCCCCCTACAAGTATTGACTGGAACCTACAAATACCGGCTGCCCCCTACAAGCACCGACTGGCACCTACAAGTATTGGCTGGCACCTGTAAGTACTGACTGGCAACAAGTACTGTTTTTCACCTGTAAGTACTAGCTGGAACAATACCGTACGGCTGAAGCCTCATATTGTTACAACACACCTCTAATCATTTGTGTCATGTCATTCATCCTACATAATGCTGATAAAATAAACACTTACATGGGTTTGATGCCCAAAATACAGATTCGAGTGCGTGCCCTGTTTACACGATCAACAAGTAAACCAGTACTAAACAGTGGAGTTTTTGGAATGCAACAAAGACATTATTTCTGGGAAATTGTGGTTGAATTTGAACAAAACTGACAAAGCTCCTGTGCGGTAACATACATAGCAATATGCCAAGTCCTCCACGTTTAAAACCCATGTATTTATTTATTTATCTATTGAATTGGTGTTTTATGCTGTAGCGCACTCAAGAATATTTCACTTACATGACGACAGCCAGCATCACGGTGTGAGGAAAGCGGTTATCGGAACAATGTCAAGGTTAACGGCGTTAACGCCTTGCTGAAGTCAAGGCTGTCTGAACCTGGGCCTGTTGTACTTTAGACCCATAGAGGGCTTTGGGCCAAAGTGCAATCCCTACTTGCTCCAGATGGTGTTCATTTAAATCAGGGTGCTGTGGAAAAATATTGCCAAAGTATCAGGGCGGCTGTTGCCACATGTGAGCAGAAAGGGATGTTGTATACCCTTTTGTGGTAATACTTCTTTACTACATTGGTGAATGTGGGCAATTAATTGTTTAATATTCATAGGTATGTGAAGCCTTAATACATGAAAGGCAGTTTAAGTTTCGTGCTTGTTTGTAATTCGTGTTAGATAAGATTTGCAGCAGAAATTAGTGCAGCATGAGTATGCACTATGTAGGGGGAGATAACTCGTACTCACTATGTGGGATGGTCTAGTGATCCACCCAACGGGTGTTATTTTGCTGGAGCAGATGGTACACTGGTATGAGTGATCAAGCAGTTAACTTGGTACAGTTGTTCAGCTTTCAGGGGACGGTAGACCTCTTTATCTGGGAAGGCTGAGCTAGCACACTTGTTTAGGGTTAAGACATATATGACTGGGTAGTTTGGCCAAGTATAATTGTTCTGCCTACAGGGGAACATTTTTGGGTTCAAATGGTAAGCCCATGCTGATGCCTTATTCATGATCGGCTGATCTTTATAATGTATTGTGTTTCCAGTAAGCTGATGTGACATGATGAGACAAAGTCGCCTAAGAAAGGCCACGGGAGCAACTAAGAGACATAAAGTGGCAGGAAATACTGAGGACACAGAAAAGGGTTGTAACTGTCCATCTGTTGCTCAGGTGACCAGGGCTGTGATGGCTGAACTCAAAGCATCAGGTGTAATACCCTCCCTGGAGTCCAGGCCTGCAGTGCCTGAAGCTAAGCTCATTGTCCCTTTGGTCTTACCTGAGGGATAACAAGAGTGCCTGGAGGGTAAGGATGCTGTTATCCCTCCTGCTGACCCCTCTGACATTACTTACTGGGTAACACCTGTGCTACCCATTACCTCTACATCTCCTACCTCACCCTCCCTGTCTCTTGCCTCCTCTCTGCCACTGGGTTTTGGGGTCTTTGAGAAACCTCAATCAAAAATCTTCTATAATGAGTATGTTGATTTGGGTTGCTTACTGGATCCTGTAGCCAGCGATAGAGCAGTTAAGTTACTGTCTGATGGGGATAATGTTAAGGTTGTGACTTAAGGTACAAGCGAAAAAGTTAGATCTTTGTTCCAGTGGTCCCGTGCCAGTGACATCTTTGTTGCCATCTGTTCAGCTAAATTTCCTTCTTAAGTACCTCATTTGATAAAGTATGGAGGTATGATAGGCGTGATCCATCAACTATTTGGCCTACAGGCTGCCCTGTTTGATGATGAGAATTTTCGTAAGTTACTAATCTCCGAGCAGTTAAATTAACGTATCATGCATGACGAGCTGTGGTGTTTGAGACTTTTTGAGGCTCTAACAAAAGTTTCTGTTTCCCATGAGAGGACTGCTGGGCTTTCTGCAGATCAGGCAAATGTGAAAATAAAGAATGTCCCCTGAAACATGGTTGACCAACGTGCGGTGAAAAACATCCCGCCCAAAGTTGTAACTCCGGTAAAAGCTAAATACCCTA
The DNA here is from genome assembly GCA_016165875.1 of Acanthopleura granulata. Taxonomy (NCBI): domain Eukaryota; kingdom Metazoa; phylum Mollusca; class Polyplacophora; order Chitonida; family Chitonidae; genus Acanthopleura; species Acanthopleura granulata. The sequence continues at coordinate 22,859,096 of JABBOT010000006.1, read as the reverse complement.
ATATTTTCCTCTGCTGAAATGGCCGTGATAAAGCTGAAGCTGTGATCAGTGGTTTCGAACAGGGCTTTAAGTTAGGTATACAAGGTAGCACAGAAAAAGAGATTGACATCCTGAAGAATCACTCATCAACATTAGCCCATTCTGATTTGGTTTCATCTAAACTTGACCTGGAGTTGCAGTTTGGTGTAATCAATGGTCCATTTGATGGCCCACCTTGTGAAGGGTTTATATGTTCCCCGTTAGGTTTGGTTCCAACAAAAGAAAGCAGTAAGTTTAGGTTAATTCATGATTTGTCTTCCCCTGACCAGCAGTCTGTGAACTCTTCGATTCCCCAAGAATTTAGCACACTTCATTACGACACCCTTGATAAATAGTATTCAATTGGTGCTATTGTATACAGTTCAAAAAGCTTAATGGCAAAGGCAGATATTGAAGATGCATTTAGAATTATTCCTGTTCACCCCTCTGGCTATAAGTACTTACGATTCATCCGAAAAAGGCCAGTGTTACTTGGATAGATGTCTACCTATCCAGCCCTTGAGTTGTTCCTCATCTTGTAAATTGTTTGAAGAATTTAGTTGTAATTTACAGTGGATAGTTACAGGAATATCCCATGAACTGGATGATTTTTTCTTTATTGGCCCTGCAAATGCACCAGTGTGTCAAAAATCACTTGATCAGTTCCTTCAGCTCTGTACTACACTAAGTGTTCCTATAAAATCATCAAAAAAGGTGCTTACCCTCCAGGGCAATTAGGATTTATGGCATGGAAATGGATTGTGCTGAAATGTTGGCCTGCCTTCCATGGGTTAAAATCGAGAAAGGTATCAAACTAGTAGGCAAATTTCATGATAAGAAGCATGTTCAACGTTAAAGAGCTCCAGTCTCTCGCAGGTTTATTGAATGTTCTGTAATTATCTCTGGTCCTTCATTTCTGCGTAGGTTATCTGGTATAACAATAGACAATGTAAAACCTCATCATGTTGTACAGTCAAATGCTGCTGCACGTACTGATTTGGCTGCTTGGTTGACACATCCGAACACAGTTTAATTGTAAATCATGTTTTTTGTATGGCAGTTGGGTTTCTTCTGAAACGATAAGGTTATATCCTGATGCTGCAGGTGAACATGGGGGATAAGCAGCTGTTCTTGGTGAACAGTGGTTTTCTGGGCCGTGGCCTCAAGCAATGACAGACCTCAACAGTACTGCTAAAGACTTATTTCCAATGGCTTTGGCAGCAGAAATCTGGGGCAGTAAACCAGCTGGGTGTAAAATCCTTTTTATGACTGATAGTTCTTCATTTGTGGAAAATCTAAACAAAATCTCGTCCAGAGATAAAACAGTAATGAGACTGATTGGCTGCTTGGTGTTACAATGCTTGAAATTCAACATACATTTCCGTGCTAAGCACATTCCAGGAAAAAGCAACATTATTACAGACAGAATTTCTTGATTTAAGTTCCAGGCGTCTCACAACTTGGCTCCGTGGCAAGCCATATCCCCAATGCCAATTCCACCGGAAGTCATCAAGATATGATGACTGTTGCTGTGCCCTCTTTCAGAAAGCACACAATCATCTTATCGCTGTTTGGCTTACGACTTTGTGCATTTTCATGCTGTGAATTATCCCTAACAATCTGTTTTTTCATCCTCTTCCTCTGATAATCACTCATTATATAACTCATCTATATTAACGAAACCTTAGCTCATCTACTGTTTATTGCTATGTATATGCCAGAAGTTTTGTCCACAAACTGGAAGATTTGGATGATCATACCACTTCAGTTTTTTTTGTGAAAATGATTTTGAAGGCTGTCCATACATTAACACAAGATTACCTATCACTGTGGAAGTCTTGAGGAGGACAGGTAAGGCATTGAACTTCACACAACCCTCTTATTTCCAGAGGAGTTTGTGCCAAGAGATGTATCTGCTTTCTTTCCAAGCATTTGTAAGAATTTCAGTTATTGTCATTTCTGTGTCATTATGGAGGTCATCAGTGCCTGCTTAAGATTATTCACAGGTTTGTCTTGAGGTTAGAATTACAAGCACTGTATGCAAGTAACACTGATAACATAGCTTTAAATCAGAGGTCAACAGGATCAGCTTTGATAACTATGTAATTCTCAGGTTTGTCATCAGGTTAGAAATGACAAGTACGGTGGGTATATAAATATAGATAACAAGTTTTGAACTCAGAGGTTAAACAGTGCCTGCTTTGGTGACTGAAAATATATATGTATAAATATGTGTGTTGTGTGCTGAGGCCTGCCTTTTAATTTTTGTAATTTGCAGTTTGAAACCGCTGATTCACCTGTGGAGGTCAGTAGTGCCTGTTCCCAAGGGTTTTTGGCTTCAATTTTTGTACTTCTACATATCCAAGGTAAGACTCCCATTCAACGTAAGATAATCCTGCACAGAATTGTATTTCACCTGGTCATAGACTTTGGCCTTAATTGCACCTTGCATTTGCTGGTAAGGCAGCATGAGCTGGACTTGAACTCACAGCGATCGCATTGATGGGAGGTTTCTGAGTCATCACGCTGCGCTAGCACGTGAACCACCTGAGCCCCCAAGGCCCCTGTCAGCAGTGGTATATAAGAATCTCAGGCCAGTGTGTCCCTGGATAGCGCCTCCTTCTAAATCATTGCCCGTGCATGTACTCATACCACAGCGATGTCTCTTTGTGGAACGACATTCATGATGTTGATGTATAGAAGATGTCCATTAGAGTCCTGCTGTGTTTTAGGCAAAAGGCAATGATGTCAGGCTGGCTACATGTATGACTGGTGTGGAATTACCCCTCATGCGTGTAGCTGTTACACAAGGACCTCTGTCTTGTGAAGGAGCGACAACATGAGCCTGACGCAACGTCCATGACAGCTGCTAGTGAAGAGAGACATGTAGGTGACCGCTGTAAATGCAGTGACCGTAACTTTGTGACGCCTCTGTAAGACGTGTGCCTGAGTGTAATCTCAAATGTCCAGAATGAAGAAGTTATGTTTACTGGCCAAAGACTTTGATTTACACTTCAGTGGCTATGAAGAGGCAGTATTATTTGGTCAGAATGAAGATATAGTCTTCAGTGGCCAAAATGAGGAGGTAGTCTTTAATGGTCAAAATGGAGAGGTAGCCTTCGACTCTCTTATCGTAGAGTGCACCGGTCGATCTAATTTTCCTCTGGTTCAAATGCAGGTTGTGGTAGGGGTAGGGTCAGTTATGACTGTATCGTGAGGAATTGATGACATGTGTAAGAACACCACTGCCAGTAACCAAGGCTATCATACCTGTCCTGTAGACAAATGTATTTGTACCCTCTCACATGTGAACTATATTGTAGTAGTCAAGTGCCATATCAGTGGAACTGCATGGTTGTCTCCCCTTACCTGTAATCAGTTGTGTATTAAACCTGTGCACAGTCAAGCCAGACAACAGTTCTGGATTACTTCATACATGTATTGCATGTTTTTGTGTTCGTTGATCATAACCCTCAATCAAAGTAACTGGCATAGACCATACATGTCTCTCCTTCAATCGCCCAACACAAATGTAAGTTGGTTGAAACTCAGCCATGGTTATGGGATTTTGTGGAATGCTCCTAGCTCAACAGCTTACAGGCCTGTTTGTCACAAGTGGATGTCTGCAGAGTTCCTGTGACACTTTCGAATTGTCTTACATGACAGTCGTCGGAGATGACCAGCCTTGTACCAGTGTGCAATACACATCGAGCTCGCTCTAGGTATGTGGAGGGAAATCTGTGCGTTACACGTCGGAAAGTCCACAAGCCACTTGACAAGTACTGTGGTTTACTCTGGGCGCTATCACTCCTCAACCCATTACAGTTTAAAACACTCCATTGTGCAATGGAGTTAATGGTTAATACATTGAAAATTGGAATATCATCAAAGGTATGTGTTTTTGGATAACGTATAAACAATGAGTTCTGAATGCCATTTATGCATAAATTTTGTTTGTTCTTGCAGGTTACAGTGAGCTGTTGAAGGAACTTTTAACAGAATGAAGATGTCTTCAGTGGTTATCAAGTTATGAAGGTGTGAAGTTTGAATTTGAAGGTTTGAATGTTTTTAATTTGATGGTCTGAATTTCACAGCAAATTGTGTTAAAAGGGGAGGTAACAATGATAGGGCTGCCGTTGGGAAATTTCCCTGCTTGTTTTGTTTGATCATTTTGTAGGACAGGCTTCAAAGTTTCATTCCATGTATAAATTTGTGTGATTTTCTCTGTTCTGTTCGCTCTCTTTTGTATTGCTGGAATGAAGCCTGTCCTTGTCAAAGGCTGCAGTGTTACCCCGTTTTCTTGAACTGTGATCTACTGAAGTGGACAGGGTCTGCTCGTGTGATTCATCTGTTGCTGAGGGTCAGTGGCCTTCATAGTGTTTTCGACACAGGCAGCTGATATCCCGTCTCCATCTGTCATCACATAGTTTACCAGCATCATCAGTAGCATGAGGTTTTTGCAGGTTGTATCAGATTTAATTTGTGGTATGAACATCGTCAGCTAGTCAGTTGGTAGTTGTATGTGTTGACCACAGGAGTATTGGTATGCAATTTTACTAAATCGTTTGTGAAAAGGAAGCTTTTTTTTGTGCAGAATAAAAAGTACGAATTAGGTCCAACTATGTGCCATGTCATTTTTTGTGATGTGAAGTGTCTTTATTGTGGGATATCTTACCAGCTGACTAAAATTTACATTGCTTCATGTGTTAATGTAAATATTTAACATTGTTTTTGTTATTTGCTCTGTTTTTAGTGCTGGAATGAAGCCTGTCCTTGTCAAAGGCTGCAGTGTTGCCCGGTCTTCTTGAAGTGTGATCGCTGTGGTGGACAGCGTCTGCTAGTGTGATCATCTGCTGTTGAGGGTCAGTGGCCTTCACTTTTCGACACCGGCAGCTGACTTCTAGTCTCTGTCTGTCATCACATACTTTACCAGCATAATCAGGAGCCTGAGGGTTTTGCCAAAGTTTTCTCCCAACCTGGGATCATCGCCACAGTTACTGAACAGCCTAAGTGTCCACTGAGACAGGTAACATTCATGCCCTTTGCTGAGGAGTCCGGTCCCAGTATAACAGTTTGTAATGAAACTCAGCATTGTTGTTGTGTGCACTGTATGTCTGTCTTTCTGTATATGTGTCTGTATGCCTGTCCACTGCTTCCCACTGTCTTTGAATGTTAGTTACTTCCATCCCCCCCAATGTCATGATCGCTAAGTGTGGTCATTTAATGGCATGTTTTCATCTCCATGTTTTTGACCAAACTTTCAACGGCTGATAATGGACCTGTGACAATATGATTTTTAACTGAAGGCCATGGTACATTTATTCCAAGTTTTGAAATCTGTGACCTCTTATTACTTTGTTTAGCCTGACAGTTTGAAACTAATGTGCTCACATTCATTTTTCTTCAAATTTTATACCTGTGGACAATCTCTTCAACACACCACACGGACAAGAATTGGTGTCTAGCTGGTGGACTTTCCCGTACTTCATTTCCATTTTTCAGCCCACAGCCCTCCTGTGCACTGCCTTCCTTATTGCACAAAGTGTGTGACCATTTTAGGTTAAATTCTTATGAAAATCATATGTGAAAGTTTGAAAATCATTAAAGGTATGTGTTTTCGGATAACATTGTATAAACAGTGAGTTCTAAATTCTATTAATGCATAATTTTTTTTTTTGCTCTGGCCAGTTACAGTGAGCTGTTGAAGGTACTTTTAAGGGAATGAAGATATCTTCACTGTTTCTCAAGGTATGAATGTGTGGAGCTCTGAATATCAGACGAAATTGTAAGTGTTAAAAGGGGAGGTAATAAGGATGACCAAAGAATTTTAAAATCAGACAACATGTGGGATCCTGTCAGGCTACACACCACAGTTAATGCTTTCAGGTCGTTAAGGATGAAGCCAGCTCCATTCTATTTCTGGACATATTTTCTTTTGCTTCCATGGGCTGCCCTTTCTCATTTTTTCTGCTTGTTGGGTGGTGTCATTTTGTAGGACATTCCAGGTATAAATTTGTGTGTTTTTCAGGAGATGGAGGTGGATGTACACTAGGCAAAAGTAGTGATATATCAGAGTTCACTGACCTCTGACTGGTTGAGTTTAACAAGTGTCAGCATTTTGTCAAATTTGCGAAAACTTTCATTGGTGATGCCCTATCAGGAATTTAACTGGATTTTTGTCAGGGAACAAGGACTGTGTGGCCCGAAGGGTTTAGGGCTTGCTGATGTAGGGACGGTGCTGTGAGTCCAAACGTTAACATGTAAGTAAATGGGAAATTAATTCTGGTGTGTGGCCTGTTAGCCACAGGCTGTGAAAATATATTTTAAGCTCTCAGAGCTCAGTTTTCATCACCATAGTCATTATATTCAGGCAGTTAGTACAGTTTGGGATGCTTAAAATGTGAATGTATAAAGTTTGGCATTTGGGAAGAAAAATAGAACTTTTGACAATTTTGATGTTTGAAAGTGAGTAAAAATTACAGGTTGTGTCAAATTTAATTTGTGGTATGAACATTGTGAGCTGGTCATTTGCTAGTGGCATATTTTCACCAAAGGAGGATTGGTATGCAATTATCACTAAATCTTTTGTGAAAAGGAAGCTTTTCTTTTTTCCCAGAATATAAAGTACGAATTAGATCCAACCATGTGCCATGTCCTTTTTTCTGATATCAGTGTCTTTATTGTGGGATATCTTACCAGCTGACTAAAATTTAGACTGCTCCATGTGTTAATGTAAATATTTAACATTGTTTTTGTTATTTGCTCTCTTTTCTAGTGCTTGAATGAAGCCTGTCCTTGTCAAAGGCTGCAGTCTTACCCGGTCTTCTTGAAGTGTGATCCGCTGTGGTGGACAGCGCCTGCTAGTGTGATCAACTGCTGTTGAGGGTCAGTGGCTTCCACAGCCTTTTCGACACCGGCAGCTGACTTCTAGTCTCCGTCTGTCATCACATACTTTTCCAGCATCATCAGGAGCCTGAGGGCTTTCCTGAAGTTTTCTCCCAACCTGTCGTCATCGCCACAGTTACTGAACAGCCTAAGTGTCTACTGAAACAGGTAACATTCATGCCCTTTGCTGAGGAGTCCGGTCCCGGTATAACAGTTTGGAATGAAACTCAGCATTGCTGTTGTATGTACTGTATGTCTGTCTTTCTGTGTATATGTCTGTATGCCTGTCCACTGCTTCCCACTGTCTTTGAATGTTAGTTACTTCCACCACCACCACCGCCCCATGTCATGATCGCTAAGTGTGGTCATTTAATGGCATGTTTTCATCTCCACATTTATGATCGAACTTTCACAAGCTCATAATGGACCTGTGACAATATGATTTTTAACTGAAGGCTATGGTACATTTATTGCCAGTTTTGAAGTCTGTGACCTCTTATTACTGTGTTAAGCCTGACAGTTTGAAACTAATGTGCTCAGATTCATTTTTCTTCGAAATTTTATATACCACCTCCGTGGTGTGGTGGTTAGAGCGTTGGCCTCGACCCGAGAGATCCAGGCTCAAGCCTGTGTCAAGTAATACCAAAGACTTAAAAGATGGTACTTCTTGCTGCCTCGCTTGGCGCTCAGCATTGTGAGGTTAGAGCAAGGAAACAGCACTGGTCGGCACGGTGTCAGTAAAATGTGACTGGGTGCAGTGTCATGTCTGGTGTCTTGGGCATGATGTTCCAGTGGCGGCAGCACTCGCCCTGCCACAAGAAGACACACTATAAGTACACGCCAGAAGGACTCCTCGTCGTCATATGACTGAAACATTGTTAAGTACGACGTTAAACCCCAAGCACTCACTCACTCACTCCAAATTTTATACCTGTGGACAATCTCTTGAACATTGCACACCAACATTAACTGCTATTCTCTTAACCCTGGCCAACGTACACATTTGTTAATAACCGTGATGTGCATTTTAGCACACAGACAAGAATTGGTGTCTACCAGGTGGACTTTTCCATGCTTTATTTACATTCTTCAGCCCATAGCCATCCTGTGCACTGCCTTCCTTATTGCACAAAATGTCTGACCATGTTATTAAAGTCTTATGAAAATCATACCTGAAAGTTGAGATATCATCAAAGGTATGTGTTTTTGGTTAACATTGTATAAACAGTGAGTTCTAAGTGCCATTTATGCATAAACTTTGTTTGTTCTTGCAGGTTACAGTGAGCTGTTGAAGGAACTTTGAAGGGAATGAAGATATCTTCACTGGTTATCAAGTTATGAAGGTGTGAAGTTTGAATTTGAAGGTCTGAATTTTTAAAATTTGAAGGTCTGAATTTCCCAGCAAATTTTAAGTGTTAAAAGGGGAGGTAATAAGGATGGGGCTGCCCTTTTTCATTTTTCTGCTTGTTTTGTTTGATCATTTTGTAGGACAGGCTTCAAAGTTCCATTCCATGTGTGAATTTGTGTGATTTTCTCTCTTTTGTTTGCTCTCTTTTCTAGTGCTGGAATGAAGCCTGTCCTTGTCAAAGGCTGCAGTGTTACCCTGTTTTCTTGAACTGTGATCTGCTGAGGTGGACAGCGTCTGCTAGTGTGATCATCTGTTGCTGAGGGTCAGTGGCCTTCACAGCGCTTTCGACGCCGGCAGCTGATATCTCGTCTGTGTCGTGACACACTTTACCAGCGGCATCAAGAGCCTGATTTTTGTGCCGAAGTTCTCTCCAACCTGCGATCATCACCACAGTTACTGAACAGCGTGAGTGTCCACTCAGACAGGTAACATTCATGCCCGTTGCTGAGGAGCCTGGCCCCAGTATAACAGTTTGTAATGAAACTCAGCATTGTTGTTATATTCACAATATATCTGTCTTCTGTGTGTCTGTCTTTCTGTATATATGTCTGTGTGTGTGTCTCTGCCCATCTGTCTGCTCAAAGGCAGTGTCACTGCTTCCCACTCTCTTTGAATGTTAGATGTTCTTATCCCCCATGTCATCGGCGGTAAGTGAGATAATTTAATTGCATGTTTCCAACTCCATATTTTTGATCCAACTTTCAACGGCTGATAATGGACCTGTGACAATATGATTTTTAACTGAAGGCCATGGTACATTTATTCCCAATTTTGAAATCTGTGACCTCTTATTACTGTGTTTAGCCTGACAGTGTGAAACTAGTGTGCTCACATTCATTTTTTTTTTAAATTTTATACCTGTATACAATCTTGAACATTAGCACCAACATTAACTGCTATTGTTTTAACCCTGGCCAATGTACACATTTGTTAATAACCATAGATGTGGATTTTAACACACAGACAAGAATTGGTGTCTACCAGGTGGACTTTTCCCTAGTTTATTTCCATTTTTCAGCCCATAACCGTCCTGTGCACTGCCTTCCCTATTGCACAAAGTGTATGACCATTTTAGGTTAAATTCTTATGAAAGTCATACCTGAGAGTTGAGATATCATTAAAGGTATGTGTGTTTGGATAACATTCTACAGGCAGTGAGGTCTAAATGACATTTGTGCAAAAATTTTGTTTGTTCATGGAGGTTACAGTGAGCTGTTGAAGGAACATTTTACACAGTGAAGATATCTTCACTGGTTCTCAAGTTATGAAGATGTGGAGTTCTGTATTTCACCTTAAATTGTAAGTGTTAAAAGGGGAGGTAATAAGCATGGGGTGCATTTGGGAAATTTCTGATTGCCTCTTTGTCTTTGCTTGGATTTGTTTGTCATTTGTCAGCTGTCTTTGAAACTTGTTGAGGTGTTTTCTGACCAAAGAATTTTAAAATCAGACAACATGTGGGATCCTGTCAGGCTACACACCACATTTAATGCTTTCAGGTCGTTAAGGATGAAGCTAGCTCCATTCTATTTCTGGACATATTTTCTTTTGCTTCCTTGGGCTGACCTTTTTCATTTTTTCTCTGTGTTGGATGGTATGATTTTTGGCGCCATCCTAAGCAATGGAGGTCACAAGCGTTCAACATTTTTAACGTAGTGGTGTCATCTGCCTTCTAAATAGTCTTTGTATCAGAGATCTTGTGCAATTAGAGCGATTAAATAGCAACTTTGTTTCCAGTTTTGTTGACAGTTAATATTAGTAGCAATTCTTATTAGCTTGCGAGATATTGATTTTAAGTAGAATTTGTGAATGGACATGCGAGTTAAAAAACTTCAAAATGCAGTTCAGGGGAGATAACTCTTCTGATAGACTGGTCTGGTCTGTTGTCTGTGTTCATCAAAGATGCGCGTGGAGGTTATATAATGTAGTAAATTTATGCAAGGGATAAACCTGAGCCAAGTCTTGAGGAAGTGACTTGTTATAAGTACAGTATCTGTGTGTATACTCTGTGTGTGTATATTCATTTTGAGTAATTTCAGTATGATTGTAAAATGGTTCATGTTGATTTATTATGTGAGTTTTATGTAGGTTGTTCTGTTGTTTAATCTTTAAGAATTAAATTCTAGTGATTCATCTACTGAAGTGAGTAATTCATGTTAGGCTTAGTAGATATCATGTTCTACATTTAAAGTCAGAAGTTGTGCCACCACTGGTTATTGCCAAAGTTACAGATTTTGAACATTGGAGTTTACACTGTGACTGAAGAGGTGTTCAGATAGAGTAGCAGCACATACATATAAGAGTTCAGATTGATGAAATAAGTGAAATGAGGTTAGCCTTCATGAAGATAAATACAAGTCAGGGTAATTGCATTGTAGTAAAGTATCAGTAAAGATGTTACAATAGCTGTGTGTTATCAAGAGTAGTGTGACACTGAAGTATGATGTATTTGTGGAAGCCACATATAGATGTGTGTCATCCTTCGTTGCTGTAAGGGGCATTCCCAGCGTTTCAATACAATATCTTTACATGAACTGAAATGTGGTTGATTCATCTTCATCATTTCCTTGTCCAGGTCAGTAATGCCACTGAAGTCTGCTCTGACCGGGTTACACAGGTCGTGGTGCATGAGGGTTTAACCTGTAAGTGGCTTCTCTGACTGTGTAAGGACTGTACTCCTCTTACTATACATATGAAGACATTAGTGTTTGTTTCATCAGTTTTGTGGCATTGATTAATGCTCCCTTAGTTATTTACCTGACTGCTGGTTAGTGCTGTGCTTAGAACCCTCAGGTAAGCAAGGGTAACTAACTCCCTGACAACCATTATAGCGTTCTTATAATAAGTTTCTGTGATCTGCTGTTGTTACATGTTTCTGTGATCTGTTGTCGTGACATGTTTCTGTGATCTGTTGTCGTGACGTGTTTCTGTGATCTGCTGTCGTGACGTGTTTCTGTGATCTGTCATGACGTGTTTCTGTGATCTGCTGTTGTGACGTGTTTCTGTGATCTGCTGTTGTGACGTGTTTCTGTGATCCGCTGTCGTGACGTATTTCTGTGATCTGCTGTCGTGACATGTTTCTGTGATCTGTCATGACGTGTTTCTGTGATCTGCTGTGGTGGCGTGTTTCTGTGATCCGCTGTCGTGACATGTTTCTGTGATCTGCTGTCGTGACATGTTTCTGTGATCTGCTGTGGTGACATGTTTCTGTGACGGGTAAAACACGAGTAACTGGAGGTAATAATCCATGGGGCGAGAAGCACAGAGTGGAGCATTATCAACAAATCAACAGTTACAATTGTTCTCTTCAACTTAAACCATTGTCAACGGATGTGGATTATTTTTCCAGATTACACAGTTTTTGTTCCTTTTTGCTCTTAGTAGGGTGGGGGTGGTGGATATTGTGGCCACATTTGCTTCCCCAATATGTCAAAGTGCTAGTTAACATACAACTTTTTTCGTGTAATCTTATTTGAATAAATATGAAGTTCACGCTGTGTAGGTTATGTGTTCTGCTATGGTAAACATTGTAGTCCCTTAAAACATCAAGCATGTGTAGGCTGCCCCAACAACTCAGTCGGGTAGTTGACAGCGTTGTAAGCAACAGTATTAGGGTATGAATCACGGACAAGTTTGTTTCATGGACAAGTCTGTTAGATATAGCCTGTAACGGCGAAACATACAGCACGACACTGATACCTTAAAGAGATGCTGCTGAAGTATTACGCAACAAACCCAGACTTCCAAGAGTGGATTTGTGACAAAATAGGATTGGTGTGACGTCACTACAATCGTTTAAATGACATGGGGTCGTGTAGGCAATAGCCAGTATGTAGTCTGTGTCGAAAAAATTGTGTAATATAGACTATTGTAATAATATGGTTATGTAATCCACAATGTATTCTGATCAGGCCAAGGTTGCAGGTTAAATCAACATAGAGCAGATTTAATATGAAGGCACTGTATCACCTGTGTATTATATATTATACACCTGTACGTGGGAAGGTCCGTCAGCTACCTGTGCATGGCTATGAGTTTCCCCAGGCTCTGTCGGATTTCCTCCCGCTACAATTCTGACCATGGTCGTGTAAGTAAAAGATTCTTGAGTACGGCGTAAAATGCCAGTGAAATAAATGAATAAATAAACCTTGTAGATACACAGGTGACAGCATGGGCCTATCATTTCTTTGTTTCGGACTATAAATGCATACATAAATATTCTTTGGCTCGTAGAGTGATGTCAGAGGTGATATTTATTGAAGTTATCAGTATGATAATTATGCAACCAACATTGTTGATTACATAACTATAGTAATGCAATAGTCTGTATTACACGATTTTTCTGACATAGACTACGTACAGACCATTGCCTCAGGATGACATTTATTGAGGTCATAAAGACGGCCATTTTTACTAGCAGGTGTGCTATCTACTGAAGTCTACTGAAATTGTTCGTATTGCTTCATCAGTCGTTATTTGTTTGTTCTGAGATCTGGCTAGCACAGTCCTCGTCACATACGACATATAAGGGATTTTGTGTCACATAATACTGAGGTAGCGAGTTTGGGCCTTCTTGGCAGGGACTCACATGTGCACCTGTTTGGTCTTTCTGGGAGGACATAAGATCCCAGCAGAAAGTTCAGTCAGCAACATCTCAACGTTGTTTCCCAGTATGCTTCCACTCACATGTGCACCTGTTTGGTCTTTCTCGGAGGGGACATAAGGTCCCAGCAGAAAGTTCAGTCAGCAACATCTCAACGATGTTTCCCAGTATGCTTCCACTCACATGTGCACCTGTTTGGTCTTTCTCGGAGGGGACATAAGGTCCCAGCAGAAAGTTCAGTCAGCAACATCTCAACGATGTTTCCCAGTATGCTTCCAACACTATTCCTCCAGATAGGTGGCAATGATGTGTCGAGGGCAGATTGTGACACATGCTCTCTGACCACCGGCCTTGTATCGTTCACTAATTTCCTGGTAGCTGCGTATTATGTATGGGTTGTAATTATTTGGTAACTGTTGCCTTGTGATGTTGTTGGTTCTCAGTACAATGTCAAGGTTAACGGCGTTAATGCCATGCTGAAGTCAAGGCTGTCGGAACCTGGGCCTGTTGTACTTTAGACCCATAGAGGGCTTTGGGCCAAAGTGCAATCCCTTCTTACACCAGATGGTGCTCATTTAAATCAGGGTGCAGTGGAAAAATATTGCCAAAGTATCAAGGCGGCTGTTGCCACATGTGAACAGAAAGGGATGTTGTAAACCCTTTTGTGGTAATACTTCTTTACTACATTGGTGAATGTGGACAATTAATTGTTTAATATTCATAGGTATGTGAAGCCTTAATACTTGAAAGCCAGTTTAAGTTTCATGCTTGTTTGTATTTCGTGTTGTATAAGATTTGCAGCAGAAATTAGTGTACCACTAGTATGCACTATGTAGGGGGAGATAACTCGTACTCACTATGTGGGCTGGCCTGGTGATCTACTCTATCTGTATTTTTTTGCTACACCAGATGGTACACTGGTATGAGTGATCAAGCAGTTAACTGGGTACAGTTGTTCAGCTTTCATGGGAAGGTAGACCACTTTATCTGGGAAGGCTGAGCTAGCACACTTGTTCAGGGTGAGGACATCTATAACTGGTTAGGTTGGCCTAGTATAATTGTTCTGCCTACCGGGGAACATTGACCCCTAGCTATATTTTTGGGTTCAAATGGTAAGCCCATCCTTATGGCTTATTCCTAATGGGCTGACCGTTATAATGTATTGTGTTTCCAGTAAGCTGATCTGACATGATGAGACGAAGTTGCCAAAGAAAGGCCACTGGAGCAACTAAGAGACAGAAAGTGGCAGGAAATACTGAGGACACAGAAAAGGGGTGTAACTGTCCATCTGTTGCTCAGGTGACCAGGGCTGTGATGGCTGAACTCAAAGCATCAGGTGTGATACCCTCCCTGGAGTCCAGGCCAGCAGTGCGTGAAGCTAGTCTCACTGTCCCATGGGTCTTACCTGAGCGATAACAAGAGTGCCTGGAGGGTAAGGATGCTTTTATCCCTCCTGCTGACCCCTCTGACATTACTGACTGTGTAACACCTGTGCTACCCGTTCTCTCTACATCTCCTACCTCACCCTCCCTGTCTCCTGCCTCCTCCTCTCTGCCACTGGGTTTTTGGGTCTTTGAGTAACCTCAATCAAAAATCTTCTATAATGAGTATGTTGATTTTGGTTGCTTACTGGATCCTGTAGCCAGCGATAGAGCAGTTAAGTTACTGTCTGATGAGGATAATGTTAAGGTTGTGACTTAAGGTACAAGCGAAAAAGTTAGGTCTTTGTTCCACTGGTCCCGTGCCAATGACATCTTTGTTGCCATCTGTTCAGCTAAATTTCCTTCTCAAGTACCTCATTTGATAAAGTAAGGAGGTATGATAGGCATAATCCATCAACTATTTGGCCTACAGGCTGCCCTGTTTTATGATGAGAATTTTTGTAAGTTACTAATCTCCGAGCCAATAAATTAGCGTATCATGCATGACAAGTTGTGGCGTTTGTCAGCTCTTCATAGAAAGAAACCCTCTACACCACAGTTCACAACTGAAACCAAAGAGACTTTTTGAGGCTCTAACAAAAGTATCTGTTTCCCATGAGAGGACTGCAAGGCTTTCTGCAGATCAGGCAAATGTGAAAATAAAGAATGTCCCCTGAAGCATGGTTGACCAATGTGCAGTGAAAAAAATGCTGCCCAAAATTGTAACTCCGGTAAAAGCTAAATACCCAAATGTTTTCCTATGCTCATGTGGCCGTGATAAAGCTGAAGCTGTGATCTGTGGTTTCGAACACGGCTTATGTATGCAAGGTAGCACAGAGAAACAAACTGACATCCTGAAGAATCACTCGTCAGCATTAGCCCATTCTGATTTGGTTTCATCTAAACTTGACCTGGAGTTGCAGTTTGGTCTAATCAGTGGCCCATTTGATGGCCCACCTTGTGAAGAGTTTATATGTACCCCGTAGGTTTGGGTTCATTCATGATTTGTCTTCCCCTGACCAGCAATCTGTGAACGTTTTGATTCCCCATGAATTTAGCACAGTTCATTACGACATCCTTGATAATAGTGTACAGTTGATGCTATTGCACAGTTCAAATAGCTCAATAGAATTATTCCTGTTCACCCCTCTGAGTGTAAGTACTTACGATTCATCCTAAAAAGGCCAGTGTTACTTTGATAGATGTCTACCTATCCAGCCCTTGAGTTGTTCCTCATCTTGTAAATTGTTTGAAGAATTTAGTTGTAATTTACAGTGGATAATGACAGTGTTACAGGAATATCCCATTAACTGGATGATGATTTCTTTATTGGCCCTGCAAATGCACCAGTATGTCAAAAATCATTTGATCAGTTTCTTCAGCTCTGCACTACACTAAGTGTTCCTATAAAATCATCAAAAAAGGTGCTTACCCTCCAGGGCAATTTTGATTTATGGCATGGAAATGGATTCTACTGAAATGTTGCCCTGCCTTCCACGGGATAAAATCGAGAAAGCTATCAATCTAGTAGGCAAATTTCGTGATAAGAATCATGTTTAACATAAGAGAGCTCCAGCCTCTCTCGGGTTTATTGAATGTTCTGTAATTATCCCTGGTCCTTCATTTCTACGTAGGTAATCTGGTATAACGATAGACAATGTAAAACCTCATCATGTTGTACAGTTAAATGCTGCTGCACATACTGATTTGGCTGCTTGGTTGACATATCCTAACACAGTTTAATTGTAAATTGTGTTTTTTGTATGGCAGTTGGGTTTCTTCTGAAACGATAAGGTTATATCCTGATGCTGCAGGTGAGCTTGGGGGATATGCAGCTGTTCTTGGTGAACAGTGGTTTTCTGGGCCGTGGCCTCAAGCAATGACAGACCTCAACAGTACCGCTAAAGACTTATTTCCAATGGCTTTGGCAGCAGAAATCTGGGGCAGTAAACCAGCTGGGCATAAAATCCTTTTTATGACTGATAGTTCTTCATTTGTGGAAAATCTAAACAAAATCTCATCTAGAGATAAAACAGTAATGAGACTGATTGGCTGCTTGGTGTTACAATGCTTGAAATTCAACATACATTTCCGTGCTAAGCACATTCCAGGAAAAAGCAACAGTATTGCAGACAGAATTTCTTGATTTAAGTTCCAGGCGTCTCACAACTTGGCTCCGTGCCAAGCCATATCCCCAATGCCAATTCCACCGGAAATCATCAAGATATGATGACTGTTGCTGGGCCCTCTTTCAGAAAGCACACAATCATCTTATCGCTGTTTGGCTTACGACTTTGTGCATTTTCATGCTGTGAATTATCCCTAACAATCTGTTTTTTCATCCTCCTCCTCTGATAATCACTCATTATATAACTCATCTATATTAACGAAACCTTAGTGCATCTACTGTTTATTGCTATGTATATGCCAGAAGTTTTATCCACAAACTGGAAGATTTGGATGATCATACCACTTCAGTTTTTTTTGTGAAAATGATTTTGAAGGCCGTCCATACATTAACACAAGATTACCTGTCACTGTGGAAGTCTTGAGGAGGATAGGTAATGCATTGAACTTCACACAACCCTCTTATTTCCAGAGGAGTTTGTGCCAAGAGATGTATCTGCTTTCTTTCCAAGGATTTGTAAGAATTTCAGTTATTGTCATTTCTGTGTCATTATGGAGGTCATCAGTGCCTGCTTCAGATTATTCACAGGTTTGTCTTGAGGTTTGAAATACAAGTACTGTTTGCATATAATACAGATAACATGGTTTTAAAGCAGAGGCCAGCAGTGGCTGCTCTGATAACTATGTAATTCTCAGGTTTGTCATCAGGTTAGAAATGACAAGTATGGTGGGTGTATAAATATAGATAACAAGTTTTGAAATCAGAGGTCAAACAGTGCCTGCTCTGTGACTGAAAATATATTTGTATAAATTTGTGTGTTGTGTGCTAAGGGCTGCGTTTTAATTTGTGTAATTTGCAGTTTGAAACAGCTGATTCACCTGTGGAGGTCAGTAGTGCCTGTTCCCGAGGGTTTTTGGCTTCAGTTTTTCTACTTCTACATATCCAAGGTAAGATTCCCATTCAACGTAAGATAATCCTGCACAGAATTGTATTTCACCTGGTCGTATATTTTGGCCTTAATTGCACCTTGCATTTGCTGGTAAGGCAGCATGAGCTGGACTTGAACTCACAGAGATCGTATTGATGGGAGGTTTCTGAGTCATCACGCTTCGCTAGCACGTTAACCACCTGAGCCCCCTAGGCCCCTGTCAGCAGTTTTATGTAAGAATCTCAGGCCAGTGTGTCCCTGGATAGCGTCTCCTTCTAAATCATTGGCCGTGCATGTACTCATACCACAGCGATGTCTCCTTGTAGAACGACACTCATAATGTTGATGTATAGAAGATGTCCATTAGAGTCCTGCTGTGTTTTAGGCAAAAGGCAATGATATCAGGCTGGCTACATGTATGACGGGTGTGGAATTACCCCTCATGCGTGTAGCTATTACACAAGGACCTCTGTCTTGTGAAGGAGCGACAACATGAGCCAGACACAACGTCCATGGCAGCTGCTAGTGAAGAGAGACGTGTAGGTGACCGCTGTAAATGCAGTGACCGTAACTTTGTGACGCCTCTGTAAGACGTGTGCCTGAGTGTAATCTCAAATGTCCAGAATGAAGAAGTTATGTTCATTGGCCAAAGACTTTGATTTAGACTTAAGTGGGAAAAATGAAGAGGCAGTCTTATTTGGTCAGAATGAAGATATAGTCTTCATTAGCCAAAATTAAGAGGTAATCTTTAATGGTCAAAATGGAGAGGTAACCTTCGGCTGTCTTATCATAGAGTGCACCAATCGATCTAATTTTCCTCTAGTTCAAATGCAGGTTGTGGTAGGGGTAGGGTCAGTTATGACTGTATCATGTGAGGAATTGGTGAAATGGATAAGAACACTACTGTCAGTAACCAAGGCTATCATACCTGTTTTGTAGACAAATGTATTTTCACCCTCTCACATGTGAACTATATTGTAGTAGTCTAGTGCCATATCAATGGAACTGCATGGTTGTCTCCCCTTAACTGTAATCGGTTGTGTGTTAAACCTGACAACAGTTCTAGATTACTTCATACATGTATTGCCTGTTTTTGTGTTCGTTGATCATAACCCTCAATCAAAGTAACTGGCATAGACCATACATGTCTCTCCTTCAATCGCCCAACACAAATGTAAGTTGGTTGAAACCAGGCTGTGGTTATGGGATTTTGTGGAATGCTCCTAGCTCAACAGCTTACAGGCCTGTTTGTCACAAGTGGACGTCTGCAGAGTTCCTGTGACACTTTCGAATTATCTTACATGACAGTCGTTGGAGATGACCAGCCTTGTACCAATGTCCAGTACACATCGAGCTCGCTCTAGGTATGTGGAGGGAAATCTGTGCATTACACGTCGGAAAGTCCACAAGGCACTTGCCAAGTACAGTGGTTTACTCTGGGCGCTATCACTCCTCAACTCATTACAGTTTAAAACACTCCATTGTGCAATGGAGTTAATGGTTAATAAAAATTGGAATGTCATCAAAGGTATGTGTTTTTGGATGACATTGTATAAACAATGAGTTCTAAATGCCATTTATGCATAAATTTTGTTTGTTCTTGCAGGTTACAGTGAGCTGTTGGAGGAACTTTTAACAGAATGAAGATGTCTTCAATGGTTATCAAGTTATGAAGGTGTGGAGTTTGAATTTGAAAGTCTGAATGTTTTTAATTTGATGGTCTGAATTTCACAGCAAATTGTGTTAAAAGGGGAGGTAACAATGATAGGGGTGCCCTTTTGAAATTTCCCTACTTGTTTTGTTTGATCATTTTGTAGGACAGGCTTCAAAGTTTCATTCCATGTATCAGTTTGTGTGATTTTCTCTCTTCTGTTCGCTCTCTTTTCTAGTGCTGGAATGAAGCCTGTCCTGGTCCAAGGCTGCAGTGTTACTCCGTTTTCTTGAACTGTGATCTACAGAGGTGGACAGGGTCTGCTGGTGTGATCATCTGTTGCTGAGTGTCAGTGGGCTTCACAGCGCTTTCAACACCAGCAGCTGACATCACATCTCTGTCTGTCATGACATACTTTACCAGTGTCATCAGTAGCCTGAAGTTTTTGCCGAAGTTCTCTCCCAACCTGAGATCATCGCAACAGTTACTGAACAGCGTGAGTGTCCACTCAGACAGGTAACATCCATGCCCTTTGCTGAGGAGTCAGATCCGAGTATAACAGTTTGTAATGAAACTCAGCATTGTTGTTATATGCACTGTATGTCTGTCTGTGTGTGTGTCTGTCTTACAGTATATATGTCTGTGTGTGTCTCTGCCCATCTGTCTGCTCAAAGGCAGTGTCACTGCTTCCCACTCTCTCTGAATGTCAGTTATTGTCACCCCTCATGTCATCAGCGGTAAGTGAGGTCATTTAATTGCAGGTTTCCAACTCCATATTTTTGATCCAACTTTCAACATCTGATAATGGACCTGTGACAATATGATTTTTAACTGAAGGCCATGGTACATTTATTCCCAATTTTGAAATCTGTGACCTCTTATTACTGTGTTTAACCTAACAGTGTGAAACTAATGTGCTCACATTCATTTTTCTTCGAAATTTTATACCTGTATACAATCCCTTGAACACTGCTCACCAACATTAACTGCTATTGTCTTTATCCTGGCCAATGTACACATTTGTTAATAACCATAGATGTGGATTTTTACACACAGACAAGAATTAATGTCTACCAGGTGAACTTTTCCGTACTTTATTTCCATTTTTCAGCCCATAGCCGTCCGGTGCACTGCCTTCCCTATTGCAAAAAGTGTGCGACCATTTTAGGTTAAATTCTTATGAAAATCATACCTGAAAGTTGGAAAATCATTAAAGGTATATGTTTTTGGATAACATTGTATAAACATTGAGTTCTAACTTCTATTGATGCATCAATTTTTTTTTGGCTTTTGCAGGTTACAGTGAGCTGTTGAAGGAACTTTTAACAGAATGAAGATATCTTCACTGTTTCTCAAGTTATGAATGTGTGGAGTTCTGAATTTCCCAGGAAATTGTAAGTGTTAAAAGGGGAGGTAATAAGGATAACAAAGGATTTTAAAGTAGGACAAAATAAGGGATCCTGTCAGGCTACACACCAGAATTAATTCTTCCAGGTCGTTAAGGACGAAGCTAGTTCCATTCTATTTATGGACATATTTTCTTTTGCTTCCATGGGCTGACCTTTTTCATTTTTTCTGCTTGTTGGGTGGTGTCATTTTGTAGGACATTCCCGGTGTAAATTTGTGTGTTTTTCAAGAAATGGAGGCGGATGCACACTAGGCAAAAGTAGTGATATATCCGAGTTCAATGACCTCTAACTGGTTGACTTTGACTGCGGTCAGCTTTTTGTCAAATTTGCGAAAACTTTCATTGGTGATGCCCTATCAGGAATTGGAGTTTTCTCAGGGAAAAAGGGCTGTGAGGCCCAAAGGGTTTAGGGCTTGCTGATTTAGGGACGATGCTGTGAGCCCAAACATTAATATGTAAGTAAATGGGAAAATAATTCTGGTGTGTGGCCTGTTAGCCACAGGCTGTGAAAATACATTTTAAGCTCTCAGAGCTCAGTTTTCGTCACCATAGTCATTATATTCAGGCAGTTAGTACAGTTCTGGATGCTTAAAATGTGGATGTATAAAGTTTGGCCGTTGCTGAAGGAAAATAGGACTTTTGACAATTTTTATGTTTCAAAGTGAGTAAAAAAATTCAGGTTGTATCAAATTTCTTTTGTGGCATGAACATTGTCAGCTAGTCAGTTGCTGGTAGTATTTGTTGACCACAGGAGTAATGGTATGCATTTATACTAAATCTTTTGTGAAAAGGAAGCTTTTTGTTTTTCCCAGAATATAAAGTACGAATTAGCTCCAGCAATGTGCCATGTCCTGTTTTCTGATATCAGTGTCTTTATCGTGGGATATCTTACCAGCTGACTAAAATTTACATTGCTTCATGTGTTAATGTAAATATTTAACATTGGTTTTGTTATTTGCTCTGTTTTTTAGTGCTGGAATGAAGCCTGTCCTTGTCAAAAGCTGCCGTGTTACCCCGTCTTCTTGAACTGTGATCCGCTGATATGGACAGTGTGTTCTAGTGTGACCATCTGTTGCTGAGGGTCAGTGACCTTCGTAGCGTTTTTGACACCTTCAGCTGGCTTCCCGTCTCCATCTGTCATGACATTCTTTACCAGCGTAATCTGGAGCCTGAGGTTATCGCCGAAGTTCTCTCCCAACCTGAGATCATCGCCACAGTTACTGAACAGCGTGAGTGTCCACTCAGACAGGTAACATTCATGCCCTTTGCTGAGGAGCCAGGTCCCAGTATAACAGTTTGTAATGAAACTCAGCATTGTTGTTATATCCACTGTGTGTCTGTCGTTTAGCCTGCTATCGCAGCGCAATAAACAGAAGCCTCCCACCAATGCGATCGCTGTGAGTTCAAGTCCAGCTCATGCTGGCTTCCTATCCAGCCGTAAGTGGGAAGGTCTGCCAGCAACCTGCGAATGGTCTTGGGTTTCCCCAGGGCTCTGTCTGGTTTCCTCCCACCATAACGCTGGCCGCCGTTGTATAAGTGAAATATTCTTGAGTACGGCGTAAAGCACCAATCATAATACACATCTGATACACTAGGGAGCGTCGGGAATCTGACATACCCTGCTTTTACGCTTTCTGTCCCCCAAGAGCATTGTGCCGCTGTAAAGCTAAAATAATACTTTAGTTGGTGTAAAAGCCGAAACTGAAATTAAGATCTTTATTGTGGTATCAGATTTTCATGTTTGAATAAATCATACATTTAATATATCAATCATAAGATGTGAAAGATCCTTGTCATTTATATGGATTAAAATCTCCAAGTTTGCATTAGAAGTCTTGCCACCAAGTGTATAACTGAAAATAGGTTATATAATACTGTTGAAAGTTATTTTTGTAGTCTACTAAAAACAAGGGTAGGGTAGGCTAGGTTGTATAGCTCAGTGGATATACGAATGACTACGGCCGTCAGGTTTATTGGATTGAAACCCGTACTCAAACCTCCACACATAACATTACATAAAGTCGTACACTGATAACAGTGGTCTGCCTATCTAGGTTAAATATGGGGCACTGATTGATTCATCTTACATGAAGAATGTATTACACGTATTGTCTAATCTGCCAGCCGAATATAGGAGTATACGGATACCGTACTTTCCTGATGGAGAAAGTACAGTTTTCTGAATAGAGTGACGTCACAACAAACGTTTTAGGGCACAGACAAGGATCTCTGTCTGCCAGATAGACTTTTCCATACTTTATTTACATTTTTCAGCCCATAGCCATCCTGTGCACTGCCCTCCCTATATCACTAACTGTGCGACCATTTTCGGTTACACACACTTGTGAAAATCATACCAGAAAGTTGGAATATCATTAAAAGTATGTGGTTTGGGATAACAATGTATAAACATTGAGTTCTAAATGCCATTTATGCCTAAACTTTGTTTGTTCTTGCAGGTTGCAGTGAGCTGTTCAAGGAACTTTTAACAGAATGAAGATATCTTCACTGGTTCTCAAGTTATGAAGGTATGGATTTCTGAATTTCACAGGAAATGTAAGTGTTAAAAAGGGAGGTAATGAAGATGGAGGTACCCTTGGGAAATTTCTCATTGACTGCCTGTCTTTGGTTGGACTGGTTTGTGATTTTTCAGCTGTGTTTGAAACATGTTAAGGTATTTCGTCACCAAAGGTTTTTAAAGTCAGACAACATAAGGGATCCTGTCAGGCTACAGACCAGAATTTATGCTTCCAGGCTGGGAAGGACGAAGCCAGCTCCATTCTATGTATGGACATATTTTCTTTTGCTTCCATGGACTGCCCTTTTTCATTTTTTCTGCTTGTTGAGTGGTATCATTTTGTAGGACACTCCAGTTATAAATTTGTGCATTTTTCTAGAAAGGCGGATGCACACCAGGCAAAAGTAGTGATAATTTAGAGTTCACTAACCTCTAACTGGTTGAGTTTGACCCCTGTCAGCTGTTTGTCAAGTTTGCGAAAAATTTCATTAGTGATCCCCTATTAGGAATTTGACTGGAGTTTTCTCAGGGGACAAGGACTAGCTGGCTCAGAGAGTTTACTGCTTGTAGATTTAGGGATGGTGGGGTGAGCCCGAATGTTAACATGTAAGTAAATGGGCAAATGAATTGTGGTGTTTGGCCATTAAGTGTAACTTGGCAGATATTAGAGAGGCCCATGAGTGGTGGAGTCTGTGCTCTGGTTTCCACATCTCTTGGCCTGAGGCTTCATACGGTTACAAGTACATATATACAGAATGTACTGGTAAACTGCTCTTGCCACAATACCATTGCATGTGGTAAATAATAAAGATGTAATGTTTCACCTTTAGAGATATCTGTAGGTTAAAGTACCTGGAATTGTAGCCAGATACGTGCTAAAAATCTGCTTTAATATCCTCAACAAGAACTTGCTTTGAAATCATGCAATCTTATTAACAGAAGAGATATTAAAGAGGTTCTCAAGTGGTGGAACATATACATATATGTAGCTTATCTGAGGCTCCATATGGCTACAACCATGTATAGAATAGAAATACCGACAAACTGCTTTCTGCCACAACGCCATGAATAAATGTAAAGCAGCCAAGTTAATATTACTGTTGAAGTATCCAGATGCGGTACGGCGTTGTAAAGGGTGGTTTAGGCTTACATTTGAGTGCTATGAAGGGTCACACCTACAGTCGTTTACGTGAAAAAATCTTCCGGGCGATCTTATAATTAAATAAATCAAGAGTCATTTCCATCGTAGAAACGAGAGTAGTAAAAAGTGTTAGTCAACTTCAAAATCATTGAATTGCATATTACAAATATTTCTGGCGAGCTCAGAATGTACGGCAAGAAATAAGGCCATTGAGATGAAATCAGTCATCGGTCATCACCAATCTTCATCAGTGTATATTTCAGTGTTTCTGAATTGCAGAATTCAAAGAGAAAATATAAAAATATTTGTTTGGAAGTTTGATTACAAATTTCAACCGTACCTGCAAACCTTGGAAGTACAGGTTACATGAAGACCTTAATGTTACATTTGAGTTTTTGTGATGGATGTTTACCACAGTGGTGTAGAATTTTCTACCTATACAACAGTGATCTGGCCTTTGGGACTAACCATTGTAATTTAATTTAATTATTGACTAACCTATTTATGACTTCATGTGACAATGATGATTGTGTTTTGGGTAATTAAAATGGGCACGTGCAGTCGTTCTACCATTTTTAGTAAGATAAGGTTGCCTGACATAATTACTCCAGTGAACAGTAAACTCCAGCTTAGGACAGAGGTATCATTAAATTTTTTGCCTTAAACTCATTATCTAGGCGATAAGTGTGGTTATTTTTGTGAGTAACTTCCTTACTTTATGACAACCATCATGGCACACGCTATGATTCATTCAGAAGATTTCATGGTTTGCCTAAGCAGGAGACAGCCAAACACATCACTATATACTTTTATTTTACATGATTTCTACATACATAATTTTTAGTCTTCGAAATAGTCTGTTGTAGGCCATTTAACCTACCCTGTTACTTCGTTATGCATGGTGTATTAATGAGAACAAGCTTTCGAAGCCGTGTTAAATGTTCTCTTATGTGAGGTACATTTTCTATACTATAAATTTGTTGTTTTGACAGTGAACATTTGCCATCAACAAGGGAACATACAAAGCACCTGTGGAAGGAAAGGGTTCTCTAAAAGCGGCCTGGTTTGTTTAAATACATGTGTGAAAGGCCATAAATCAGGTTTAAATAGCAGATGTCCACATTGTGAAGTAGACACCTAGTCTTCAGTGATACAAGCCAACCATCTAAGCCAGGCACCCAACCCTCAGCAGTCCATGCCCAGACCCCAGAACCAGACACACCCCAGCAGAACATTTCAACCTTCTGAAACAGGTACTCAATCAACAATAGTACGTGTCAACATGGGCACTGAATCCCAGATATTACCTGTCATTTCTCTGAACGAGGCATCCAATCCCCAGTATTACCTGTCATTTCTCTGAACAGGGCATGCAATCCCCAGTATTACCTGTCTTGTCTCTGAACATGGCAAGCAATCTCCGCTACTACCTGTCATTTCTATGAACAGGGCACACAGTCCCCAGGATTACCTGTCTTGTCTCTGAACATGGCACGCAATGCCAACTATTACCTGTCATTTCTATAAACCGGGCACCCAGTCCCCAGTATTACCTGTCTTGTCTCTGAACAGGGCACACAATCCCAAGTGTTACATGCCATGCCTCTGAAGCATTCACCCAATCCCCAGTAGTACGTGCCATTCCTCTGAAGCATTCATCCAATCTCCAGTAGTGTCATTCCTCTGAAGCATTCACCCAATCCCCAGTAGTGTCATTCCTCTGAAGCATTCACCCAGTCCCCAGTAGTGTCATGCATCTGAAGCATTCACCCAATCCCTAGTAGTGTCATTCCTCTGAAGCATTCACCCAATCCCCAGTTGTGTCGTGCATGTGAAGCATTCACCCAATCCCCAGTAGTGTCATTCCTCTGAAGCATTCACCCAATCCCCAGTAGTGTCATGCATCTGAAGCATTCACCCAATCCCCAGTAGTGTCATTCCTCTGAAGCATTCACCCAATCCCTAGTAGTGTCATTCCTCTGAAGCATTCACCCAATCCCCAGTTGTGTCGTGCATGTGAAGCATTCACCCAATCCCCAGTAGTGTCATGCATCTGAAGCATTGACCCAGTCCCCAGTAGTGTCATTCCTCTGAAGCATTCACCCAATCCCCAGTTGTGTCATTCCTCTGAAGCATTCACCCAATCCCCAGTAGTGTCATTCCTCTGAAGCATTCATCTAATCCCCATTAGTACGTGCCATGCCTGTGAAGCATTCACCCAGTCCCTAGTAGTACGTGCCATTCCTCTGAAGCATTCACCCAATCCCCAGTAGTGTCATTCCTCTGAAGCATTCACCCAATCCCCAGTAGTGTCATTCCTCTGAAGCATTCATCTAATCCCCATTAGTACGTGCCATGCCTGTGAAGCATTCACCCAATCCCTAGTAGTACGTGCCATTCCTCTGAAACATTCACCCAATCCCCAGTAGTGTCATGCATCTGAAGCATTCACCCAATCCCCAGTAGTGCCATTCCTCTGAAGCATTCACCCAATCCCCAGTAGTGCCATTTCTCTGAAGCATTCACCCAATCCCCAGTAGTGTCATTCCTCTGAAGCATTCACCCAGTCCCCAGTAGTGTCATTCCTCTGAAGCATTCACCCAATCCCCAGTAGTGTCATTGCTCTGAAGCATTCATCCAATCCCCAGTAGTGTCATTCCTCTGAAGCATTCACCCAATCCCCAGTAGTGTCATGCATCTGAAGCATTCACCTAATCCCAAGTATTACGTGCCATGCCTCTTAAGCATTCACCCAGTCCCCAGTAGTACATGCCATGCCTGTGAAACATTTACCCAATCTGTGATTTTAGCAGAGATTTAGTAGGACATTGTCTTTGAGAACTGCGCTGTGCCTTGTCAATTAATGAACAAATGGCTTCTAGGCTTTACGCAGTACCAAATATTTTGTGCCTAGGAATATCACTGGCTTTGTCTGTGCCTTTGTGAATTGTGTGAGGATTGCTGGATAGCTATCTGAAATGTGTAGAGTAGCTGAAATCTACTGTACTTTTAGTAAATGAGATATGCCTAGCAGTGGTCACCGAAGAAGACTTCAACATGGTTTGTCACAAGAGGGAATATTTATTTATTTATTTATTTGATTCTTGTTTTAAGCATGAGCTGGGCTTGAACTCACAACGACCGCATTGGTGGGAGGCTTCGGGTCATTGTCCTACCATAGCGCTCCCACCGACAGAGCCACGGGGGCACCGCAAGAGGAAATAAGTGGAAAAATTACTGACGTGTTCCCAGTGCATTTTAACTTGGGACCTTCGTTAAGTCTATCTGTAATTCTGAAATCGAGTTTATTCTCAAGCAGTTGACAGCAATCTTATGAGTTCTTAATATTATTCTGCAACGCATATAAATGGGATATTTACTTGCCGAATTGATGGTGTGAGGTTTGAATGAATGCCTAAAAGGTGGGAAATACCCACACGGCTGCTTACGTAACCCCATACACATACTTGGGTGGCACATAAAAAGCAAGCGATGAGAGTATCTCAAGTATGACATCACTGCCGCAAGTCTCAGTTTGAATGACAGTAACAACAACAAAATGGCTGCCTGCACTGCCAACACAACGAAGATAAACACTGAAACTACTCATTCTAGCAGATGAAGAAGTTTATTGAAAAATATGCTGACAAACATTGTTGACTAAAGTAAAACTTTTTGAAACTTGAAAGGCTGAAATTAACGGTGGTCATGTATTAAGTCTATTTATCGGTTTTTTTCCTTGAATGAAGAGATTTTCATCATCAGTGTGTTGGTTACTGTGACTGCCAAGGCTATAAATAGATGTTAGCAAACTTCCTTATTTCATACCAAACATCATTCTACATTTAGTGTGAACTCAATTTTGCAAATTACCAAAGCTTTAAAACAGGTCACATTTAATTAGGACTCACGTGAGCCACAAATGATAGATCATATGCTGGTAACAGTACATGTACCTTCAAGATAACTCCTGGGTTATTGAGTACAACTGAATAGAAAACAAAGTCATCAACATTAAAACACATTCAAGCAATATTTAGAAAAGTCTACATATGTTTTCTATGACCATGAATTAAAATAACATCAGAATAGAAGGAAAATCAAAAGGAAATCTTAATCTTTTAACTTGGAACTAAGTACAAAGTTTAAAATAACAACTCTAATAATAAAGGTGCAGTGAAACGCCCAGGTGAGTTTTCTACAAGAACCAATTTGATGGCTGAACAGAGAAGAACAAGTATATTTTACTACATTTAAAATTTATCAAACAGCACTATAATAATCACCTTGTCATTGATCTTAAAAGGTAAAATCATATTGAGAAATTTTGCTAACCAATATTCAAGAAACGCTGCACATTTTGTTATATTGATGACATTAAATGATAATATGAGAATAAAATAATATTCAAGCAACACTCCACTTTGTCTTATATCTATGATATCAATACAGTGTGAAAGTAAAAGGATATTCACAGCATGTGAGAATGTAAAAAAGCGAAATTGTCTCTATGAACTTCCTTTTTTTCAAAACTTGAACTTTGTTGAAAACTGAAACTAAAAACAAAATCTTAAGTTCATAATTTTTCAACATTACCAAACCAGTGGCTTAAAGCAACAATGTAAACAGAACATTTAGATTTAAAAAGAAAAAATAATGAAAACATGGATATTCAAATAATCTTAACCTTTCAAATGTAGTTCGCTGGCCACTTCGAATCACAGTACAAACCTACAAATTATAATCCCTTAACCTTCATATACTTCTGCAGAGGGCTAAATTGAAGACTTCAGGCAAAAGAATCAAAACTAAAATCGTGTACATACATAACTTTATACATTTCCATTTATTTATTATATTTTTTTGTTTCTGGTTATTATGTTTTTTTTTTAAAGCCATATTTCTACAGAAACTAGATTGAGAAATCTGTAAATCGAGGATAACAGGCATATTCATGTCTTAATATAAATATTTGTGCCACCTCGGGTCAATTCACCGAGACTGTGAAGTACAGACTCCTCTCGTACATCTAATCTAGCAGAAACATTCCCCACAATTTTCCTTGATCACCTGATTTCCCTCATTGACATTGCCCTCCTCACTAACTGTATCTGTTCATGATTCGTGTGCTATATCATGCACATTCAAATGGATGTGCTGAAGGAATACAAAACATGGATTAAAAAGCCCACAACTAGGCTTGCTTGCTTGGTTTGAGATTAACATGATTTTACAATTGCCTTTTTCACAACCCACGACTTCTCTCCAGCAAGATCATTCTGTAAAAAACTACGATTTCTTTGATGTCTGACAGTTTGCTCTTTTTACCCTTCCCGTTTTTTTTTTCCTTTAGCAATCTTTCAGAAGCCTTGAAGTCAATCTGTGCATATATGGTAGGCTCGTCACTATGCCTGACTCCCAAAGTTCCTGCCACTTCGGGGTCAAACCAGATATTGGCGTAGTGTCCATGTAGCTTCTGGAAATTCAACACACGTGTAAACTACAAAACTAAAAAAAAGATATGGTACAAAAAATCAAAGTCTGGAAATTATTACTATAATACTTGCATGTAGTCAGTAGGTAAGCTGGATAATTTCTTGAGTGTTAGTGCCAGGTAAGGGTGGTACATGTGGTACTGGTAGAGTAGATGCTGTTAGAGTGCTAATAACAGTAGCTAGTAGTACTTGGAGTTGTGGAAGAAGTGGTAGTTATAATATCATTATTGGTAGTACTGACATGATAGTAACTGTAGTACATGTTGTGTTACCAATAGTTTTATGAATAACTTCCATACTTTATGACAACCATCATGGCACATACAATAATTCATTCAGATTATTTGACCATTTGCCTTTGCAGGAGAGATATGTTATCTACAGCAAAAAAAAAAAATTGTTTTATTTTACTTGATTTCTGACATTTATAATCTGCGAGAGTGAAATTAAAGTTAAAGCAGTCTGTTGTTGTATGTCATTTAAGCCGTCTTTTTTATTTTCCTACCCATATTATTTAATATTAGGAAAAGGGTTTTGATACTACGTTTAATGCAGTTTTATATGAGGTACTTTTCTATGCAGCACAGAGTGACTGCGGCATTTAACCTAGATAATAGACATCTGTTACAAGCAATGTAATGTGCACTAAAGCAAATCAATACTGGGAGTTGTTTCTTATCCTTACATCTGCATGTCCGGCTTAGGTCATAAGTGATTTGATTTCTGGTGTACCTGTAGAAGGGGAGGGTTTTCAGACATACATATGTCTGTGTGAGGACATAAGTCATGTTAAAATAGTACCTGTCCACATTGTGAAGCAGACACCCAGTCCCCAGTGGTAGTCGACCCTCTGGACCAGACACCCAGTCCCCAGTGGTAGTCGACCCTCTGGACCAGACACCCAGTCCCCAGTGGTAGTCGACCCTCTGGACCAGGCACCCAGTCCCCAGTGGTAGTCAACCCTCTGGACCAGGCACCCAGTCCCCAGTGGTAGTCGACCCTCTGGACCAGACACCCAGTCCCCAGTGGTAGTGGACCCTCTGGACCAGGCACCCAGTCCCCAGTGGTAGTCGACCCTCTGGACCAGGCACCCAGTCCCCAGTGGTAGTGGACCCTCTGGACCAGACACCCAGTCCCCAGTGGTAGTGGACCCTCTGGACCAGACACCCAGTCCCCAGTGGTAGGGGACCCTCTGGACCAGGCACCCAGTCCCCAGTCATAGTCGACCCTCTGGACCAGGCACCCAGTCCCCAGTGGTAGGGGACCCTCTGGACCAGGCACCCAGTCCCCAGTGGTAGGGGACCCTCTGGACCAGGCACCCAATCTTCAACAGTACATGTCAGCTTTCTGAACTAGATACCAAATCTCCAGTAATACATGTCAGAAACCAGACACCCTGTCCCGAGTACTTGCTGCCCACCATCTGAGCTATCCTCTCCCCAGTTGCACAAATATTGCATGCTTACACAAACAAACATGCAAAGTTGTAGTTTTATACTTATATTAACAGAATCACAGAGCAAACCACTCATTCCCGCAAACCTGGCTCAACCCTATCTCCTAAATCTACCTTCACTGATCAGAAAGCTCTATCAATTAAGTCAGGTGATTTAAGAGATAAGAAGTATAACAATACACAAGTGTGCAAAGAATAGACAAACTATGTGCAAGGGTATAATGAACAAGATAGTCATAAACAGCCTGTAATATAACACATATCAGCTCTAAGAGCCAGACAATCTAATAGTAATTGGTTCAAATCTGAACCCGGCTCCCAGTACCCAGTGGTACATTTTAACCCTATGAACCAGGCACCCAGTCCCGAGTAGTTCATGTCCACCCTCCCAGCTAGTCACTCTACAGTAGTATATATCTGCTCTGCGAACCAAACATCTAAACCAAACTGGTACAAGTCTGAACTAGGCACCAAGTCCCAAGTAGTAGCCTACATGTCAACCCTCTTACCTAGGCATACAATCCCCAGCAGTACATGTCAGCCGTCTGAGCTAGACACCTAATCTCCAGTAGTACATATGAGTTCTATGAACACAACCCCTAATCCCAAGTGGTACAGATCAGCCCCATGAGGTAGGCAGTCAGTCCGCAGTGATACATTTCAAACCTCTCAACCAGACACCCAATCTCCAGCAGTACATGTCAACCCTCTCAGCCAGACACTAATCCCCAGTAGTACACACAAACCCTCTGAATCACACACCTAATAGTTAGTAGTACGTCAACCTTCTGAACCAGGTACTCATTCCCCAGTGATACATTTTAACCTTGTGACCTAGACATCTAGGCCGCAGTAAGAGATGTCTGCCCTCTGAACCAGGAACTCAATCGTCAGCCAACACATAACAATGTTCCGAACCAGCTACCCAATCCTCAACCAACCCTATGAGCCAATCACATAATCTTCAACCGACTCATGCCACCTTTCTCAACTAGGCACCCAGTCTTAAACCAGCACATGTCCACATTCTGAACAAGGCAATTCAATCCCCAACAAACACGTCAGCCCTCCGAGTCAGACACTTAATCATCCTCCATCACGTTAACATTCTGAATAAGGAACGCAATCTTCAAAAACACGTTAGCCCACCGACCAAGGACATTAATCCTCAACAAACACATGTCCACCCTTTGAACCAAGTACCCAATCCTTAACCAACACATGATCACCCTCTGAGCCAGGCGCCCAATTAATAACCAACACGTATTGATTGTGTGAAAAGCCTGAACCAGCAAGTCGACCCTCTGAACCACGCTCTAAATTCTCAAACAACACGTTCCAAACTCTGAGCCAGGCTCCCAATCTTCAGCAAACATATGTAGTCAGTCTGAAGCACGCGCCCAATTTTCATTCAACACGTCAACACTTGGAGCGAGGTACTCAATCCTCAACAAACACATTCCAATCCTTTGAGCCAGGCACCCAATTCTTTACCAATACATGTCCATGCTCTGAGCCAAGCTCCCAATGCCCAACCAGTACATGTCAACTGACTGAACCGTTTGAACCAACACGTAAACCCTCTGATTCAGGCACCCAATCCTCAACCAACAAGTGAACCCTCTGAACCAGGTTCTCGATCCTCAAACCACACGTCAGCCCTCTGATTCAGGCTCCCCATCCTCAACTAACAGGTCACCAATCTGAGCCAGGTACCCAATCCCCAACCAAGACGTATCAACCCTCTGAACCAGGTACCCTATCCTCAACCAGCACGTCAGCCGTCTGAACTAATTACCCAATCCTCAAACAACACGTTAACTGTCTGAACCAACACATATCAACCCTCTTAGCCGGGCATCCGATCCTCAACTAACACATGTCCACCGTCTGATCCAGGCTCCCAATCTTCAAACAACACATGTCCACCCTCTGATCCAGGCTCCCAATCCTCAACCAACACGTCCAGCATCTTAGCCAGGCTCCCATGTCTTAACCAACACAAAACCGTCGGAAGGACGCTCTCGATCCTCAACCAACACATGCTAACCATCTGAAGCACGCACCCTCTCCTCAACCAATACATGTGAACCTTCTGATTGAGGTACCCAGTCCTCAACCAACACATGTCGACCCTCTGGGCCAGGCTCACAATCCTTGACCAACACATGATAACCCTCTGAACCAGGCATTCAACCCTCAACATGCACAAGTCAGCCCTCCTAGCCAGGAACCCAATCTTCAACCAAAACATGCCAACCCTCTGTGCCACACACCCAATCTTCAACCAACACGAGTCAACTCTATGAACCAGGCACGCCATCTTCAACCAACACGAGTCAACTCTATGAACCAGGCACGCCATCTTCAACCAACACGAGTCAACTCTATGAACCAAGCACGCCATCTTCAACCAACACATCCCAATCCTGTCAACCAGATACTTAACGCTCTAAACCAGATAACCTATCCTCAACCAATACAAATCAACACAAGATAACTTGTAGTGTAGCAGTTTCTTTAGCTTTTAAGAGTGAATAAATATTGTAGGCTCTAAAATCATTGACCCACCCAAGATAAAATCTTAAGTGCATTATTTCTACGTCTAGTAAATTGCGTTATCAGTTGTTGAGGATGGGGCTTGTACTTTACCTGAGGTGTATAAGAATGACAACCCACTGACTAAGGCCAGACAAGAGCTGATGTGACCAATCAAAAGTAACTACGTGATTATCAGTGGCTACAAAGATGTTTTGTAGAAACTTTGAGACTGCGGTTAACTAATTCGCTCGTGGGTCCTTTAAATACATGTCACCCTAGTCATAAATTTAGTGCGTGAATTCTTCTTGTTTTTATTCAGCGGTGGTTTTCTCTCGCTGGGCACAACGCTTTTCTCCAACCAAAACTATTACCACCAGTATGTCAGTGGAACATTCTTGAGTCAAGCGTTCAACGCAATCGGAGAGAACAAGATAACTGAATGGCATCAAAAAACTGACACTGGGTTTATTCGGACAAAATTACACATTTAAACAATGGAAAATATCTCTGTGTATAACCGATATTAAATCAAGCATATCAATGAGATCTGAACAAAGCAAAGAAGATGTAGAAAATTGGAGAAAAGTATCCACACAAATGAATTTGGCGAAAAACTATTTAACAGTGACGACTTTCTTGCTAAACCCTCAGGAGAAATTCTTCGCGTGGCATGTAGAATTCATTTCCTGCGCACAGCATGTGTCTCGCAGAGTCATGTCTCACAAGGTATGTCTTATTGACGGAGGATGTAGCTGAGACATTACTGTGACACAGTCTTACTCTGCAGTGAAGTTGTATGTTTTCTTTGGTCGATACAGACTTTAGTCTCACTCTGGACTTTCGCATTCCGACAATTATATCAATATTACAACCTTATCTGAAAATGCTACTACGACTATGCATTAGCATCTAGTCAGTTCTAGGCAATGCATTTCATTGCTTACCGTTTGGATGTAAGACTTATACAAGTTTCACCTGACACATAAGGATACTCAGATCACACCATCAGTGAAGGGTTTAGCTTATTGTATGATAAACAGATGCAGCATTAACGACAACGTAGCCAGTTTCACACGTCAGGGACGATTTTCACAGGTCAGTAATAGTGAACTCTATCGAAGGCATACATTCATATACATTCGTATCAGTTACAAGTAAATGACTTACCCACGTAGTGTTTAATCCAAATGTGAGGTGAGTCAATATAAGGTCATATGTAACAAATCACTCATGTACATGTACAAAAGATGTGTGAAATTCTAAGTGAACAAAAAAAATAATACAGTTGCCGCATCTGTGTATATTACAGAATATATGGTACATAAAATATGTGATTAAAACGAAAGACAATACCCAAAATATGGCCACAATCAAGGATACACCATGTATTGGTATAGTTTTGGGTATATTTGTAAAGACGATTCAACAAAGTTGTACATGAATTGCGTTTAAGGTTCTTTAAACTTTAACACTTGGATAAAACACGTAAGGTGTCAAAATTAATATCGAGAGAGGTTCCAGTGAACATGTCCTATTAGACCAAAATATAAATCTTATCGTTAAGAATACAGATATAAACTTTTAAATTAGAGTGTAAAATTCGACTTTAAACAACTCCAGATTGGTGGAATCGATGTGACGTGCCCTGAATATTCGTTTTTACAACAAACAGGTATAACAACACGGGTCCCATTTGATCTCTGGCGTTTTCGACAAAAGTTTTGTATATTGTTTCTCAAGTAGTAACGAGAGTAAATCCCTCAAACATCACTGAGATGTTTGTACACTTTCCACACCAGGTTTTGTTTAGCTGTCAAATACCATCACTGAGATGTTTGTACACTTTCCACACCAGGTTTTGTTTAGCCGTCAAATACCATCACTGAGATGTTTGTACACTTTCCACACCAGGTTTTGTTTAGCCGTCAAATACCATCATTGAGATGTTTGTACACTTTCCACACCAGGTTTTGTTTAGCTGTCAAATACCATCACTGAGATGTTTGTACACTTTCCACACCAGGTTTTGTTTAGCTGTCAAATACCATCACTGAGATGTTTGTACACTTTCCACACCAGGTTTTGTTTAGCTGTCAAATACCATCACTGAGATGTTTGTACACTTTCCACACCAGGTTTTGTTTAGCCGTCAATCAGGTGGTATATATGATCAATATGGCAGAAACCACCCACATTGGGTATTTGACTTAGGATTTACCGGGAAGTCAGAATACATGTATGTTCGTCAAAAAAGTGTTGCCTCTCATAGAGTACAATACTTTCTTACACCGAAAAATCGCACATTATCAAAAAAAAAAAAAAAATCCCACTATCATACAAAACCCCACATTATCATAACATATCTTGAAATATTGCACAAAATGTCAAAAATACGGTATCAATTATATACTTGCTACATACGTCTAATATACAATGCTGATTTCAGTCCTGATGACAAAATCAACTTATGTTTTATTACTGTTTTAAAAAAAAACGCAATTGGTTAAAATATAAAATGTAAAAAAGGCAACATTTCTTTTTTTTATTTTATGTTTTTACAATTTAAAGTCAAGTGGTTCAAAACTAAAAAGCGATGAGTAAAAATTGAGACTATTAGCATACATTTTCCCCTTTTATGTTGATTAATAGTTTGTTTCCTAATGTTATAAAGAACACGAAAAATTACAAAAAAAATAAGCTTTCGAAAGGATCTCTTTCCTTCTTTAGGTAAGTGACCATTTCCACAGTGGCACATGCCATGAGAGAAATCACACACAGTAAGTGTTCATACATAGACAATTGAAAGAAATTTAACCTCCCTAGCATCTATATTTAAAAACCTTATTGCACTTATTATAATTCCTCTTAAATTCAGTGTTGTCGGCATTTATCTTCTTAAATTTATTTGTTGTTAGCATCTATTTGTTTTTGAATTGGAAGTTGTTTACACATATCTTCTTCAATTTAGCTTCGATCTTGAATTTACTTTTGTTGGCATCGACATCTTAAATTTGCGATATGTTTTCTTGAATTTAATACAGTCGCTACAACTACAACAATTCCGAGAGGGTTGGGGATTGGTAGCGATACAAATGTTATATTAAATCATTTTTATTTGGCTTTACATGTACTTTTTTCTCCCAGATGAAGATAAACAAAATCGTCGCCAAAAATGAAATAAAATGAAATAAATTATAGCGATACTTGCCACAAACACTTGTATCAATACAGTCAATCTGACAAATATTTTCAAAGTGTCTGTTTGTAGGTCATAAAATCCAAGTCTCACATGACGATCACACTACGTATTAATGTAAAATTGGTCGTGACTTTTACGATCACACTGATCCTCATCTGTAGTGGTCGATGTAGGTGGGAGTCTAGGTCCAGCTGGAGAACCGGACACTTGACCAGCTGCGACACATTGAGCCCGCTCGTCTAGCAATTTCAACACTTCAGCAGCAATCTCCGACACCGATGGAAATATCTGGTCAACAGTTCCAATAGATGCAGGAGGAGATCGTTCCAGGGAACAAGGCAGATTGGTCAAACCCAAATGTCCGGAATCTTCTGTCGCTGATGAACAGGTGTGATCAGGCGTTCTGCTGGATGTAGCTAGAGGAGACCGAGCAGTACCAGTGACCAGAGATACCGGAAAACGCGGTGGTCTTCTCATCCCGACAGGGCTCGGCTTGTCCGTCTCTGGGGCAACCATATAGGTACTGGTTCCGCTCAAAGCCGCCGAGGGCTGAACAGGATCATCGCTCGAGGTTGCCAGGGAACGAGAAGGTCCAGCCTGTCTGTCTTCCCTTGACACGCCTCCCCTCGTGTCCGGGGGCTCGGCCACTGCAGTAGCGACGGGTTTCTTCTTACAAGGCGGAGCTATTAGTGAGAGCAAATGGAGAAATACTCATGGCATGGGAGGTATTGCTTTAGCATGTTTCGCTACACAGAGCATCGCGGTAATCGATTCCAAATTAAACAGTCATATTAATATTTAATGATTAGCATGACACAAGACAACAAGGTTGCCATCGTATTTAATGATTGCAAAGAGACATGGTTAGACGTGCAGATTAATTCTGGTCACAAAGCAAAGAGCCACGAACCCGCAGCAGGGTACATTTGCGGCACACGAGCAGAACTTCTTGCAATAATAGCCACATGTGATAGATGCACATGCCGTCAGATTTCGTGTTGTGACAGCTAGGGGCCAAGCGCAAAAGAATCTCAAGATGAGTGAAAGGCATTTCCGGTTTTTTGAGTCCTATTTTCGGGTTTTCATCCCATTTTCAGGTCGAAAATGCGAAGTTACATTTGCTCTTTCACCCTTTTTAAACGGTCGAAAACGCGAAAGAGCGAAATTAACATCGCGTTTTCGCCTTCCCGTTTCTCCTGTTCAAAACTTCCGGAGTGAGCGTGTTGTCTAGGTGCTGCTGTAGGCCAACCTTCATTTTGGCGACGGAGACATTGCTGCACACAACACAGCAGTACCTTCATATTCAGCGGTTACCAAGGGGAGAGAGCCGCTAATAAATTTCACAGCACAAGTTATCTGCGTGTTACATGCTGAGTAGTTTATCTATCGTAGTAAAGTTGTGAGTACATCGCCTAAATTTATATTTTGTTTGAAATAATTGGACGAAATTGTTAAAATATAACTGACATGTTTAAAACTAAAGACCTGGCGCTTTATTAACTTCATGACCCCTCCCACTTATTCCATTATGACGTAATCACACTCAGAGGAACTGAGTTTCAATGCCGGCAGATGAAATATGTCGCAAAAAGATTTTACAAAATCGTGTGAAACATAACGTCAACATTGCATGCAACAGTATACAAACTCTCCTGAGGTTTCTTGTACATGTGTGTGTTTGTGTTATTAAACCAGGGCCATATCACATATATTGATATTCTCTGGTTAATTTGTTTCCCGTAATTGCACTAGGTATATGTAACACCAGATGCCATGCAAATGGTCACCATATATCGCCATTAAATGTTAAAGCACCATATTTAGTCAGAACACCACGAGAAAACAAAACCATATAGATATATAATTGTAGTTTTTAACGTGAAACAAAATTAACAAACATGCAGTAAAATCAAATCTAACCATTATTCCTGCTTGGTAAAGTATTTTTCGTTCTCGTTAAACCTGTTTATTTTGTCTCCATCTGACTACTGATGTATTTTGACATGTTGTGGTTTAATTGTTTTCGTTTTTTCTTGGCCCTGGCCTACTGTAGATCTTTCACACTATATTTAGTATTGTTGGTTTTGGTTTAATTAGCTGTTCATTACTTATAATGAATATACGGTACGGAAGAAATTTCCTTTCCAATTTCCACTGCTTCCCACTAATTATTTATCAATGTTTTGTTGGCCGATTGTTTAATACTAATTTTTTACTTTGTTTTGGCAGTTTTGCAACTCCCCGATTTATAGTACGTCACATTTTAACTCTCTATTAGCAAAGACTAATGATGCACAGTTTAAATATTTTGTGTGAAGCAGAAGACACGGCAGAAGGTTAAGTACAGTGTTCAGCTTGGGGCAGTGGTAGGGAACGATGTCAGAGAGGACCTAAATATACAGAACAAGCTGCATGTAGTCTCGGTACCTCAAACGACAACCTCATTCATATAGTTTACATGTAGTCAGTGACCTTATTTCACAGATCTCAAGTACATGACGTACCTACAAGCGGTGGGTTTGTGGTCAGATACTAAATTAGATATTAGATAGAGCATTATTCACCTACCTACGTTTGTAACAAACTCTCTTATTCGTATATGCACATAAAGTAATGAAGGAAATGCACATATGCATATGTGTTATGTATAGAATGTGATGTAATACCATTTTAGGATTAATGGGACTTACTCAGTATGAGAGTGTCAAATTATTCACCCAATATAATGATTTGCCTTTACGGGACGTGGTGTTAAGCATGTCACTACATTGGAGTACATTTTATAGTAGGTGCCGCCGACGGAAATGTTTAAGTTTAAGACATGTAGTCGATTATTCCAATCTGGTTTGTATGTATTGCGAATACAGTTCACTCATATAAGTAATGCGCTACTTCTTCCAATACAAAAACAACTTTGCATGGATACTCGTGGCGCTTTTCTTTTGTGTATTGATTAGCAATCAGTAAGTCTAATTCTGGGCATAGCATCATACCAACGATTAGTACATGAGTGACAGTAAATGATGTGAATTAAATTACGCCTAACCACTTGTGTGGTTCATTGCATGGTTATCCACGTTAACAACCTTACACGACTTTGATTTTAAAACATCAGTTGGATGCAGTATGGATAGTTCTATAAGTAATAATGTGAGTTACATATGATGATGTAAATAACGTTATAATATTATGCATCATTCAATTTGGCTTAGCGACAAGCCGCTTAAATATTTATCTGCTCAAGCCAGAGATTTCTGGCGGAGACTGTTAGCGAGTACATTGTACATTTCCCTACCCTAGGATCAAACATCATGCTGAAATCAGACCTACTCTCGACAGCAGACAACACGCTGAGACCGGAAGTCTTGAACAGGAGAAACCTTATGGCGAAAATGCGAAGTTAACTTCGCTTTTTCACGTTTTCAACCTTTTAAAAAGGGCAAAAGAGCTATGTTAACTTCGCATTTTCGACTTAAGAATATGATGAAAACCCGAAAAAGCTGTACCAACTCCGTACAGTTGTGTTTTTGCACACACCTTGCACTTTCGGGTATTCGCATTTTCGACCTTTACTCCTTCGTGTTTTCCCATTTTCAACCTTTACTCCTTCGTGTTTTCCCTTTTTCCACCTT
The DNA here is from genome assembly GCA_016165875.1 of Acanthopleura granulata. Taxonomy (NCBI): domain Eukaryota; kingdom Metazoa; phylum Mollusca; class Polyplacophora; order Chitonida; family Chitonidae; genus Acanthopleura; species Acanthopleura granulata. Next base: position 22,818,667 of record JABBOT010000006.1, on the reverse strand, counting down.
ATATTTGAAAGTGAAGATGGTGAATGGGAGTGGCTGTATCCAGATTAAATGGTTCAAACCTGAACCACGAACTTTTGTCAGAAGTGTCAGCTAATGGCACGAGGGTTAATGAAGTGTCAAATGCATCACTTACGTGGGTCTTCATCTGCTATGTCGTCGAGTTCCTCATACTCTGCAAAATAATGTTGTTCAAAAATTAATTTTTCATTTCGCATAAAATTTTTGGACGTTACATGAATTTCTCCATTCAGTAAAGTAGGCCTACTTATGAATTCAAATATCTTTAGCTTTCAAAGGGAACATTATAGTTAATTCAACAATCCTACAAATACTAGTATTCACATAGATATAGAACATTTAACAAATCCATAGAGATTCACAAAGATAATCATTTTACAGATAATGCTAACGTGAAGATCACCTATATGTGTAGGCAAAATAATAAAGGGATTTATATTAATCAAAGCGGTAAAACAGCTACATACAAATCGCTGTATGTAATGGTAATATACAGTTACATCACTTGCACATCTTCCAGAAAATTTACATTTATACGCATGTTGTGCGCCAAGCATCTACAACAAGTATAGATTTTATATGAGATATTCTCGGGTTGAAGTTACAGTGAAGTCAGAAATGCTGCACCCTGCAAACGACCTTAACAATTGTACTATACACCGTCCACAAGCCTTACCATGTTCCTTCACACTTGCAACTGGCATCCATTCCGCCGCCTCATTTTCGGACATGACCGTTTTAGGCACTGTGTTGTCTAGATTTGTGTCCTCCAGAAGGGTGGTTTTAGCCAGTGCCTGCTCGGAAACAACCATTTCTGGTGAGTCATTATTCCTCGGGGTCTTCTTTCGAACCACCAGTTCTGAAATGACTTTTTCTGGCATGTCATTTTTGGAGAGAACGCTTTTTTCCATGACCTTTCCTGACATGACCTTTGTAGGACAGTCCTTTACTGGGATGCCTTTTACTGGTGTGTCCTTTTTGGAAATAACCTTTCCTGGCAAGATTGGTGCTTGCAAGGCCTCTCCTGGCATGGTCGTTCCTGGAATGGTCGTTTGTGACAAAAATTTTTCAGTCATCGAGGTAGTCCCTTTATCCTTAGAGCAATTTCCATTTAACTAAAAAACTTACGCAACAAAGTGGATGAACTGATTATGACGTCACCTCCCCGAGCTCAGATATGAGCCTCACAAAGAAAATGTTTAGTTTTCGACGTCACCTAGCTGTGGGTATGAAATATAAAAATGTACTAACAAAAGTGATATTACACTGGAAGGAAATACCACTGTTGTCATGGAAGAAATTCCCGGGATTTCACTGATGTATGTATAATGAAAACAATTAGGAGATACCAGTTACGTGACTAAAAACGCCAGTCTTACCACGTTGTTTTATCCTAGCACCTGACATCCCCACTCTGGCAGATACTGATGTGATATTTTCTCTATCAGTCTTTTGAGGTTTCGGCTTTTTCGGCTTTGCAGGTTTTGGCACTGCTTTTCCTGGTGAAGCCTTTTCAGGCCTGCGCGTGTCTGGAATGGCCTCTGCTTCGCAGGTGCTCCCTGATACAAAGGGAGTCCTTCCAACTTTGGAGCCAGTTCCTATAATTTTGGACATATTATTGACCAGCACAAAATATGCAAAGTGACTGAAGTCATGTACTTTTCACAAAATACCTTTCCCTTGCGACCCAAAACAATTCACGTTGCCATCACTAGATACAGCCTAATACTTGCATGTGCAAACAGAGCAGTATCAGTTATTTGTATACCGAGAAACATTAACGTTAACCAATCTATACACTGTTTACAACTTAAGATTGTTGTAAACATGTATTAGCCGTGCGTCTAAATATGAATTTTTTCCACGAATCACACGCGAATGCGAATGATTTGTTAATACATATACCTATGTATACATATACTTACTGATGCCTTCAGGGAGGATGTCGTCAGGTTCGTCGTACACTGTAAATCAACACAATGCTATTTTACTTATTAAGTTGGGGTTTTTTTTCATTTATTTATACGGTGTTTTACGCCGTACTCAAGAATATTTCACTTATACGGCGGCGGCCAGCATTTTGTTGGGAGAAAATCGGGGGAATACCACGACCATGCGAAGGTTGCTGGCGGGCCTTCCCACGAACGGCCGGAGAGGAAGCCAGCATGAGCTGGACTTGAACCGCATTGTGAGAGGTACGGGGTCATAACACCACGATGGCGCGCTAACCCTCTCGGTCATAGAGGCCCCCTGCTATTTTACGGTTATATCGGATGTTACATATGTAACACCTTGTGCAAGCCAGTCATTGCCGATCCTTCATATCCTTTTTGCAGGATAAATAATTGCCGCGTCAATTATTCACCAGGAGAACATCATATTTTCCCAAGGAAATGTTGAAAAATGTACAAACGAAGAAAATCTAAAAATGTAGTTTACAGGTTAAATCAACTGATCTATTCATGTAGATGTTGTACATTTTGAACTATCAACCTTACCATGTTCTTCTGTAGCGACACAAGCCATCCCACTGCTGTCGTTCGCTGACCTAACGTTATCTGGCGCCGAGCTTCCCGGCATTGTGATTTCTGGCATCAATGCACGTGGCAACTCGGCCTCTGGCATTGCGTCATGTGGGTTGTGCATCTCTGGTATGTCACCATCTGGCATGTCGGTTTCAGCAATGGCTCTTCCTGAGATTGCGACATCGGGCATCGGAGAGATTCTTTTTGGCAAAGTCTCTTCATCATGGGAACCAGTTCCTGTCGTAGAATTTTTTCAGAGTCTTCCTGTTTCTAAAAGGTGACTGTTAGCGGTGATGTTCTAATTGATATCTACGTGCAGCATTTTTGATGTGACTTTTCACTTCTGAGACAACTTGTTCGTCACTGGTAGGAGGAGCGCCATCTGACTGGAGTAGTTACACAGGTTTTGCCAGCTACTAGTTGAAATGTGATTTTTACCGGGCTCTATTCAAATTCCTCACCAAAAAACCATTGCCGTCTTTATAATAAGGACACATTTCCTGGCACAGCGTTAAACTCACAATGAAACTAAATAGTCTTCATATTTAAGAAAGCCTAGTGCCAACCAAAACAGTCGCCTACTCGCATGACTGTTGTCATCAAAGTTTCTTCATCAGAGAAGCCAGTCCCTTTTGGGTACATTCATTACAAACAATATTTTAGATTATTCACCTAATATTGTAGTATTAAGTATGGGATAAGCAATCCTCAATTTAGATCTAAGCTAAGCTACTTCATGTTCCAAGTTAACATGAATATGTTAATTTGTTGATCAACGGCTAAGTTCACAAACTACATTGAATTTTCATCGTGTTAAGCCACTATCCACGTGACAGTTCTTAGAAAAAAGGTGTGAAGGTTTGTTTGAGGGCATTTTGACGTCGACTGACACGCATATTTTTGACTCAAGCAGGTTAATTGATATTTTTATATCAAGCATTTCTGTCCCTCAGTTTATCCTAATTATGTAATTTCCTTTATCAATTAAACATGCATTTACATGAAAACTGATTTAAAAAGTTTTGACAGCAGACATAATTAGTCGACCTCTCACCATCTCTGTTTTCTGGTATGGTCCTTAGTTCATAGGATTCCTCTTCGCGCCAGCCCGCGCCTGTGATGCAGACAAATGAAAAATATTGTTATACTTCTGTAGCGTTGTTTAGAGATTTTAGTCAAGTGGCTTAAATAAGAAATTCATGCACCAAAGATTAATAAACAGCAAAATTCCCTCACTTTCAGTGGTGATAGTGCTGACTAGCCTACAACTGCCCATTTACACAATAGCAGTGTTTTATCCATTCTATTTACTCTTCTGACCCGATGAAACAAAGCTGTTTGCTCTCCGAACATCAATCGCTACGTTGCTAGCTGAAAACCGTTGCGAGCCATAGGTGTCCCCATAAGTTTTTAAAGGGGTTCAGTTATCTCCGTGGAACAGAAGAGTATCCACGTGGCCGCCTCGGCCTCAGAAGCTCCTTTCAGCAATGAAAAGTTCAGAATCGGCGAAACGCCATATTATTGGCGGCGAGAGTCCAAGCAACAGAACCGCTACATGCATCCTAAAGCAGTAGGCGGGAACCCACACTCAAAAACCCATTCTGTGGTATTTAACAGCACAGTTAACAGAATATTCTGTTGTATGGGCGATGACAGAACATTGTGTTAATTTCGCAGAATTCCAATCTAAAAGAATTTGTTCTGTTACTTTATTTAACAGAATTCGAGGTAAATTAAATTTGCTTACTCCACCTATGGGTTATCTCCGTCTGCACACAATTCGTAGCAAAAACACCAAGTATCTGTGCACATGAAAAGATCAGCCTGATGTTCCCAGTGTGTATCAAATGTCTTTAGCCTTTAGCGTACCAATTTGCTTACAGAATCTGAATGCAGGGTTAATTTATGCGTCAACTGTTGCACAATGAACATCCCGATGCATTGAGACCAAGAGATACACATTTCACTAATTTCTTTGCACCTCTGTTTGCAGAGAAAAGATCAGTGGAGAGGTGCAATGAATTACACTGACTGGAATGTTTTTAATTTTCATTGTCTGATGTCTATTCACAGAGATAACAGTAGCCGAATTACATCACAAACAACATATATTCTAGACTCAAATGTAAAGTACATTTTACAAAGTAGTAACACGTGAAAGTCAATCAGCAAGGAACATAATTACATGTAACAAAACATACAAGCATGCAGACCGATGCATGCATTAATTGTTACTGTGACCAAATCTGTGTATCCAGACGTTAGACATTTCTTCGAGGCCAGTGCATAAGTCACAAACGTGACGCGGATATTCCTATGGTGGCTTACGATTAGGGGTGTGGACTGTGTAACACTCAAGGAATGCTTTGTGGTACTTTAGCCTTCGATACCACTGTGATCAATCTGGAGAATCTTGCCCAAACTGACAGTAGAAGTTGGTTGTTGAAGCAAACACCAACTATTCCTCACAGACCAGGCAACCATTTGCACGAGGCCCTCTTAACATCACGAGCATGCAGCTACATGTTCCATACCTGCAACGTCGGTTACCATGGTAGTTACGTGCTCTGATTAATAAGAGGGCTTCATGCAAGTGGGCCCTGGTTCTTAAACTTTGCAACTTCTGTTAGTCCACAAGTTGTAGAATATTGTCTGTTCTGTCTGACTGAAATTCGGTAATACTTATGGGCAGAACATAATCCACACGGCCGACCTGTGGTTCTCAGTTACTGGTATACACAGTAAATGCACCGTATTTTCGATAAAACATGGCCCAGGACTTATTTACACGAGGACATTCCATCACTGCACTCAGGTCCTCTCTGTTAAACAGGCCATGGCACAGCATGATGCTGAAATAAAGAAGAAATTAAATTGAATAGCCCTAATGCATCAGACTCATTCCCATATTACAATCTAGCATGGCGGAGAATAACAATAAATCATTAAAATTAATATTCACAGGTTACAAAAAAGAGAACAATAACAAATTACTGGATAGAACAAATGCACAAACAATGTCTAGACCTGAATGATGCATTTCTTTCATGCACTAATCGAAAACCAGCCGAGTAAATAAACAATTCCAATAGTGTAACTAATTGTGGCGGTTTTGTATGCCGGTTTTTCTCGAAGGCTGGCGAACCGTTAACATTTAAATTATCTGATCAACGTTTTTAAAGGGACTGAAAATATGGTATTAAAATTGAGTAAAAATGTAACGCATTTAAATTATACTTACCGGTCGGAAAGTAATGACAGTGTCGCCGATTTCACCTGATAAAAATGAGGGAGACAAAAACCGAGCACCGTTTCCAGTATGGCGCCTGACACTCCTGAGCTGGATATCTCATCATCCCACGCGATAACATAATTTCAGCAGAATGGTATTGCCCGGATTTAAATTCTGCTAATTCAACACACTCACTTCTGTCATTCTGGTGTATTATTCTGTTTAAAAGGCACCAACAAAATTTATTTTGTTAACTTCTAACAGAATGGGTTTTGATTTCAGGGACCACCTAAGTCTTCCACGCTCTGCTATTTCAGTTAGCCGCGGAGACGCGTTTTATCCGTTCTCTGGTGATAAAAACTAAAGAAGCCGCAATAAACTGACATTTGTGTTCTTTCCTTCTTGCGTGTGCGTGTATTTTTTTAACTATCAAAACTGATCACTTTTGCTTATGTTTTTTTTTAACACATTATACGTCCAAACTTATATTGTTGTCCATTGGGTATATATATTAGACGTTCATCAAGATCAGGGCTAATTCGTTCTCACCTGGCGACCGCCTGTTGTTAATTCGCCAAGTCTTACCTTGACTGTTGGCTTTTGACCGTACGTAAAGTGCTGTGACAATCAGCACTATTATCACCACAAGCAGAAGTACACCCAGAGCTGTCCACAGTAACATGTCACGGAAAGAGGAATCCTTATCTGCATTAAACGAAGTGATTGAGCAAGGCAAATACGCGATCATTAGATGAAGTATTGTAGTAATCTGCAATACAAATAGACACTTTGACAAAATGTGACGGTGTGAAGCCTAGCAATGGTTGAGAGCAGGAAAACGTAAGTGTTCATCAGCTCAAAGGTACATAGGGTCCCCTGAATCCTCTAAATTTTTTTATCCAAAAAAGTAAAATAAAATAAAGTTAACTAGAGCCTGATCGGTTTTAAAGGGATCTGGTTATTTCGTAGTGCAATTGCAGGATCATGAAGTATATGATGGTCTTAAAACGGAAGTTTTGTTTAAAACTCTCTTTCATGTGACCATAATTTGGATTCGGATACTTAAGTGAATTATACATATGGGAATGTTTGAGCTGACCTCAACACTGGGTTTTCATAAAGTATTGCACCTGGAAACATGTATTGTAGAAGCATTAAAGTGTGAAAGCAAAACATGCTTTTGTGAGCTGACACAATAGCTGGGTCAAGTCTATGCCAGAACAAAGAAGACATATTTTTTTATTCAAAATTGGGCGAAAGAGATCAAAACTTGGTTTCACCAAGAAAGGTTACTAGCTATGTAGTAAGTTTCATTTAATAGTGTACTAAACATGGATATGCATCTGGAAAGTCAGGTAAACTGCCAAAGTTCAAAACAAAATCACAATGTTAGAAATGGATGAAACTGCTCGAAGTTTCCTCGGTATCATGAAGGTATCTGACAACTTAAAAGAACTAAGCATTGACAATTTATGTGAATTTATTTTCACAAAACCACAACTTGGAGTAATAAACCGTTACCAAGGTGTGTGGATTAACAGGGAGAGATTGTTGATGGGCAGCTGTCAGAAATATTCAGTCTGCTGAGACTGAAGAGGATCATTTGTGGACCATAGGTGGGTTAAGCTATATGAACAAGTATAATGATGGATGTAGCATCTGCGTATTCCCCACCTCACCCGCGTCCAAAAAAAAAAAAATAATAATAATAATACTAAGACACAGGAAAATAATAATATGAAATTCCAGAAGTTTTTAATTTTATCGTAAGACTTTATCTTGCATTTACTTTTACAACTATCCAGCTATTAAATCATGCTAATTATTCACATTTCCCAATGACCCAGGAGCCACACATCTGTGTGAATGCCGTGAGTTCACCACCAGCTCTGGCCGACGTAGGCAAACTTCCTCTCCAGTGAGAAGCAATAAAGCTTGCCAGCTACCTCCGGATGTCCGTGGTTTTCCTTTAGACTATGTTTCTTTCCGCAATTATTTAATGATGGCCTTCTTATGTAAGTGAAATATTCCCGAGTACGCTGTATAATATCTTTCAAACAATAGATATTATTTTTAAGATATTTTCGTATTAAATTGTAATACCTTTAATTTAATCCAACGGTTTTTATTTTAAATATTTATTTTCTGCTTCGTTTTACCTCAGAAAAAAAAGAAATTTTTATTTGGACCTCAGTTTTCTATCAATTTTTTGTCCTATTCACGTCCTGCGTTCATGATACATTTTGAAACTATCATCAAAATGGATAAGTTTATCCAAAGGGAAAAAAAACAGCAGTAGAAATGTGCTTTACTTTGCTTAACCAGGAACACTCGAACTTACTCTCTTTATACACCATTCAAACAGTAATTTTGGACAAATTTCTTGTCTCGCTTTTTTCCCAGCTAAACAAACTCTACTGTTCTCAACGTTATTCTCACTAAAAAAAATTCCTTACCACTGTGTGCCTTTTCAACCCTACGGTATAGTAAATGCTGCATTGCTGACTTATAAGCAAGAGAAACATGCGAATTACAAGCAGCGCCGTCTGTGATGTCACTTCCACATAGTTTAACTTTGTTTTAACCATTATCCTTTCATCCTTGAGTGATATTTACACTGCATACTACCAATACCAATGAATAGCAGGTAAGACACGACCCCAGTGCGATATATGATGACCCAGTTTGTTGTTAGAGCCAAAGTAACATGTGCAAGGGTGGCGTATCTGGATAACGGAAATTGAGCCATGTATAATGCGATAGAGTCATGGCTCAATTGGACGAATAGTTTGTTTTGAAAGGTTGACAATGTTAATGATATAGTTAATGGATTTGTCTCACGTGTCTTTGAGGTGAGAGTCAGTTTTGCTGTGTCATTCCCTTCAGAGTTGGCGGCCAGGCAGGTGTAGATTCCTGTATTGGATTGGTTCAGTCTACCAATGTGAAGGGTTTCCTTTGGTGGAGAGAGATCTGTGATAAGTTTGCCATCAAATCTCCAGGTGATGACAGGATCGGGATTGCCTTCAGCCACGCACGTGAGGGTTACTTCGTCACCATAGTGATACTCGGTTGGGGTAATCTGGATGTCAGCCGTCGGTTTATCTACAATTCAAGTAAATACGTAACTCGTTGATTGTTTACTTGAAACTGATTCTGGTTATTATATAGTTGACTGCGGCTGAGCATCTTTCGAAGGACTAATGACATCGATTTACATGTGCTGTAGACAGTAACAGTAATTTGTTAGCTGTTTTTTTTCTGAAAACAGTGTCCCTGCTTTTCTCTATCTGAGCGACTTAGTACAGAGACTCCTAGGAAATCACGAACAGGTAGACTGAACCACCAACATGCTAACTACCAGGTGCCGATCTGACTAACATGTAGATTGGTGACTGACTTAACACCTTACAGAAGACAAACGTACATCTATAAAATTGATTTACAGATAGAAGATCTGTTGTCACTATATGGCTTTTTCAATGCCGTTTTTCTTGGTGTTAAGGTAACAATTGATTGTACTAGGGTGAAATGCCTTGCCATTTTCAGCGATTTACACGTACACTTGATGCTAAGTCGGGTGGCATCAATAAACTGTTTCTCCTCTTGCTGGGCTCTGCATACCACCTCCTGGTTTTTCATGTCCCTGGTCAAAGTCAGCGATATCTGGCTTCTGACATCAGACATGGTTGGTTCCGGCTGAGTTGAGCTCTTTGGAATCTCCCAGGTAATGTTTGGGATGGGATTCCCACCTTCAGCCTCACAGGTAAATGTCACCTCGGTGTTCTCCGGCACCGGGAACTCCGGACCAGACAGTGTGAGCTTTTTAACACCAACTACAAATAATGGGCAGAGAAATGCTGAAAATTCCAGAAACACATCCAAAAAGAACACAGACCATTATGAACATTTTAAACAGTTAATGCTATTCTTATTTTTCTAAACGTAATAAAACCTTCTTTTAGAGGGTGAGTAGAATTTTTTGATCCGCGATAGGTGTTCAGCACCTTAAGAAGGAGGTATTCATTTTGACAACGGCTTTGGAAAAGAGGCCTAAGTGAGCTTCCTTTGCTGTGAACGTGGCAAAGCGCTTGACAAAAGGCATGAGCCGAATCAACATGACCTGGATTTTACACTGCGAACCAGATGAGTGGTTAATCGACCAACTGCACTAACCCTTATCAGCGTAACGATGAAATACGGATTGAACGATTTAACTAACTGCTGTTCAGTGCATCCTCCGGTAAAAATGTATTCTGCCAATTAATTTCCTCAAGCATTGTTCTCTAATGGGCAGATGACAGGATACGAGTGAGTCCGGCAACTACATTTCTAAATGGGAGTCAATTAACTGTAGAGCATAAAAGTTTTTTGAAACAGGAAGACAGTGTCACATGAACTTATTGTTATAAAAATAAAAATAAAAAAAACAACACCCGAGACCGTTAAAGGGATCATAGACTACATTCAGTAGCAATGTAAGGAAGATTTGGAGATTAACTTAATCGTATCGGGGCTTTCATTGTTTCACCATGATTACAATTACAACTTGTAATTTTCCATGGAATCTATGTTTCTGTACCTGCTTGTCATTCTCACCACAATCTGGCTAGATATAAAGTACTTGTACTGATTTCTTAATCATTGAAGTAATTGTAATATGTCTTGTAAATTATGTATTTCTTTTTCTTATTGGCCATGAATGCAAACATCTACGATTAAAGTTGAGCGTAATACAGGATAGCTCAGAAAACGGAAAGGTTTTAAAACACATACTGACCAAAGGAACTGAAGACAAGATCCGCAAACTGTATGCTTGATGAGATTTGAGTTTGAAGTAAAACGTAATATAACAGTTACAGAGTGGACGCAAGAAAACAAACAGCGATGTGTTTAGTTACTGTTGACAGTACAAAACTCCCTCCAGAAGCAGTTTTGTGCTGCTTGCAATACGACAGTATAGTAGTATTTTCCAGAATATATGTAAATCGCCAGGAAACAAATCTGTTTGGTAAACATATTTCCTCAAGTTGTAGACACATCACATCATGGTCACAACCGCCATGGAACTATGTCAAAATACATATTACACAACCGTTTGATGCACAGCGGCTATGCATTCTGCTATTTCACAGATAATAAACACATCCTCCAAATAACTTCACCTACCAGACATCATTAAGTGTTTGTTACATTCAAATAGTATCCTGTCCAATCCATCATTAAAATTATGTGGAACAGGCTACTTTGTGGCATGCACTTTTTCTGTTACTTATTACCTAGGATGACCAGCTCCACAGATTTGTCAGTATGACCGGAAGTACAGCGGAAGATGCCGTTGTCTCTTGCGTAAGACACTGATGTTATGCGCAGTGAGCTTCCATCCACCAGTTGTACATCAGCTGATGTCCATGGATGAAACACGTCCGTGGTTTGGAATTCACTTTGTAAGACTAGTGCACAAACCAGAGTTCCGTTCATTTTGCACCATTCCTTAAATGATGTCTCGTTGGAGTCGGCTCCACACTGCAGAACAACATTCCCTCCTTCCCACACCCTATACGTACATATACCTCCAGAGATCATTAACTGGAAGACTGTCGAAGAAGAAAGAAGAGTAGGTAGAATTTTAGTTTAACCATATTTGGCAGTTACGATGTAACTCGAAATAATTGACTGCGGAAGTTATATGAAATTGTCCCACAGAAAAGCGCAGATGTTCAGTAGTGATGCTCTGGTTTGGACATTTCTGAACAGTCCCGCCATCCAGAACTGATCAGCACGCAGATTTGCTCAGTATGTTGTGCAATAAAGTAAGTGATGAGTCCAGAGGAATCGAGCTGCGGGCGGGGCTTCCACGGCGCAACAAACGCCAGACCCAATGAGAATAAAACGAGGCAAACCTCGAGATGAGACAACTGACACAGTTTGAACACATTCATGTCACATTTGCAGATTCATTGCAAACTGTTATTAGTTCGGATCGATTGGAAACTGAGAGAACGGCAAAGCTTTTAGATTTCAGGTTTCAGATAGCTCTCTGCTGATTTCTTGATTCATAAATTTTATACACCTGCTTTATACATGTATATAGATTGCACACATGCAGAAGGTACTTACTAATAGCAAGCAAAGTCTGTTCCACAGATGTCCTCATAACTACGCCTTTAACGCCTGAAGATCAAGCGATGTCGTACGTGCTTACAACAACTGCTGCTGTTGTGAATGTTTTTAATATTTCCTGTAATCAAAAACACTGGAAGCTGTTACGTGAAAGAGAGCGCTTGGAGATTTCATGATGAAGTGTATTAATCATGGCTGTATACAGGGATAATTGCAGTATGGGCAAGTACAAACTCTGTGCCCTACATCACTGATCACTTATTCAGCTTAAATATATGTAGCTGTGGCTTACAATGTACATGCAATATGAACTGTTAGTCAATTTCCTTATGTTTTCTGTACATGGAGATAGTTGCAGGATCGCGAAATACATGTTTAGACGTTTATCACATAACTGCATTGTTATGCAGTGACACGAAGCTATGACAGATTTTTCGTATGTAACTAGTTACATAACACTTTCAGTATGGTCCCTTGGTTGAAAACATGGGATCAATATTAATGCGTGTGACGTAACACTTAGATGACGCAACCATCGCTTTCCGTGCATCGTGATTCTCACGAGTGATCCATGTAGGCGTCAAACCGGTGACAATATGCTGACGACGTATTACGTATTACCTCTTCGATATAACTTCTTGTGTTTCTTCGCTGATTTCTTTTAAAGGGATCTGTTATACAATATATGTAATTAATGTTGACCTATAACCTATGAAGTAGTGGAACTATATGTTCGTGCGTAGTCATGTTGCTATTGAATACGGTGCTCCGTCTGAACTAGGCTGCAGTTTGTTTCAATTTGGATAATGTCACCGAACTTGGTTGTACAGGATTCGTTTTTTGTCATTTTTAAGTTACCTCATTTAAGCGATAATGAGGATCTCATACTCGAGTTCATTTCATGTATAAGTTATGAAACTTTTTGAAGAAATTGTGCACATTTTGCCAAATGCCTTCAACTCCTTTCATATTTTTTACATGAAATGGACAGTTGGGTCAGATCCCCTTGGAATGTAACGAATTCCAAATTATTCCACGCACAAAGTGTGCAGTTTAGTTTAGTCCTTGTCCAAGCCCAGAGCGATTATCGTATGCATGTGCTACTGTTCTGGTTGTGGAATATCAGTTAGTCTAAAAACTGATAGGCAATATTCCTAGAGGATATCATTCCAACAGCTTGTTTTATACTTATTTGACAGTCGCATTACTACATATCAGGACCTGATTAGCACAAGCTTTGTTTAGAAGACGATGTTATTTTTATACATTTCAATATAAATACGTTATTGTTCTAATTTCTAGCATAGTATACTGAACGTATGGGCCGCCTCGATGATCTGGTGGTTTGAGCATGGCCGGGAGATACAAGATCAATCCTGGGTCGAATCATACCAACGGCTTTGAAAATGGTACTTGCTGCTGCCTCGCCTGACGCTCAGCACTGAGAGGTAAAAGTCTGGAAACAGGAATGATCGGTCCGGTGCCAGTATAATGTGATTGGATGTCATATCTGGTGTCTTCAGTATGATGTTCTAGTGGCGGTAGCACCTTGACGGCATTGACCGAAGGCGCAGTATTCATAAATTATAAGGAATACTTATGGTCATATAACCGAAAAATTATTCAGTACGTCGTGAAACCCCAAGCAAACTTATATACTTACTAAATGTTTGATTCTTCACTGCACACATTCAATTCTAACTGTGAGTCTGAGTTATACAAAAGCTCAAAACTAACTAGTTACTTTATACAAGAAACAGTAGAACCTCTTAAGAACAAGTTGAAGGTGGATACTCAAAGAAATAATGTTAAATATTTCAACTGAATTACATAGTTGTGACAGTATTGAATTTTAATGTGATTTTTAACCAGAAGATTTTAGAAACATTACTAATCCAGTGTAGAAATTCATGAACTTTTATATGTTATATGCTGTGTTAGTGGGTACTGGATTCCTTTCGTAAGAGACGAGGTCTTTTTGTAAAGGACGTGTATATATCAAATAGGTCAGAGCTGTCCCTCATCAACGAGTTTAGGTGGTAAAAGTGTTACATAGGAACCCTGATTATCACATTCGTAGGGCCTTATTTTATGTTTCAAACGTTAAACGAGGGCTGTTGTATGCTCAGTTGTCTCCGCCTGCTTTATACATGGGTGATCGGAATGAAGAAGAGTGAGAACAAGGATCCACTCACTGTACCACACATCTTAGCACTAAGACATAGGGTCGCAAAATTTCTGACGCAAAACTCTGTCAAACTCCCAGCCACAAATATCATCTTCACCATTCACCTGTTTGTCAGACAGAGGTATATGTACACGTATACCCTCATAGAGCCGGCAAATGTAGATTTTCTGTATTACTTCTGGTAATCCATTTTCACAGCAGACTGTGGATACTTTATTTTCATACGCCACCTTTAGAAATTCCAGCACCGCAACTTAATGTATCCCCAGTAAGGCTTAATCAGTTAATGAAGCTTATGAATTTTGGATGCTGAATTAAACAGCTCACAATGTTTTCTTCCTGTCAAATAAACTTTCATTCTGAGCATATGTGTTTCACTTGGTGTTTTTGTACTACGGTTTGTCTCCTCTTCATGCTTTACCAACGTCTTATGCAGTATGTCATCATTATTACAAGATAAATGGTATTGAGATGTTTTCTTCTGTATCAGTTAACCGATATCATCGTTCCTTACTGACAGTTACATCATGTTTTTTTTTCTACAAGATAATGAGATAAAGATAACACGCCGTCAAAGGATATATGCAGACTGCAATGGTAGTTAATCACAACAATTGGAACCTGCAGTACAATCAACAAATGACCCAACTGTGGCATATTTGTCACAACCAATCAAAGATGAAAATGTACATTTTTAATATCCTTTCATAAATGGATCAGGCACTTCCGTAGCACAGTCACTGAAGCTATACAGGCTACCTTCTGTAAAGTTGGAGACAAGTGTGCTTAGTTTTTGTATTCAAATCATGGTGAGGAAGATGGCTGGGCTGAGACTGATTCTGGATGTGTCACGTGCTTTTCATGTTTCTTTGTCCTGCCTTTCTGGTCCCTTTTAACAAAACGGAAAAATTCATTACTTTGGCAGCGATGATATATCTTAAGTGTCTGAACACCCGTTTCCGCAAAGAAAAAGAGTGAATCGGTTGCAATACTTGGTGTGTATCTTGTAGATTTGTCAACAGAAGAAATCCTACATAAAGAATTAGCTCAAATTATCTTATATGTGCATCTATGCCATGCATAATTCGAAATCAAAATCACCACAATCCGGCAAAACATATTAATTATATATGCATGTCGCTTAGCCGAATAGTCAAGTTAACAAACAGATTGTAAGGGATAGAATAGGCCACGGTTTTTATTGTTAAACTGCAGTATTTCTAGTGACTGAATGCCCCATGTACACTGTTCGCCGGCACACTAACAGATCAACTATGTGTAGTTATGCACACCAAGAGAAGACCCAGGCGTAACGCACAAACCCTGCGGAAACACAGGTATGGCTGGACCATGATTATAAACGCTTGCTGCGGAACATCTCAGGCGAGTTGCCATCCTTTGGAAACACAGAAATGGCTTGGCTGTAAAATTGTATCACTTCTCGGGTATCAACGCAAGGGAGATAATCTTAACCCTACGGAACCCACACGTCAAATAAAAGTGTTGATGAAATGAGGCATATATGTAATGCTTTATTAACACGTTAATGTGTTAAATGCCGACAATATAGGCCCGCAAGATAAGGTAACAACGAAATGTAAGTTATTTATTTGGTTAGTGTTTTACACCTTACCCAAGATTATTTCCTTTAAACGACGGCGGCATTATGGTGAGGGGAGACCAAAACTAGAACCACGGTAAACCTATCCTGTGCGATATAATAGACGTTGGTTTTATTTCCAATTATACGTCTACAAACAGATAAACACACCGTCCAGAACGTGTTCAAATGTTAATAAGGGCTGCGGAGTTTCTATGTTATGGTATACAAACACTGAAAAAACGAACAAAACAGCGTCATGTAAAACGGAAAATCTTAATATCTGTGTTCTATGCCGGGAACTTCTGCTGGGAGATGCTGCTTGCTTGGAAAGGTTGCTAAACCACGACTAAGAGTATTCAAATATACATGTGTGTCAGATAAGCGACTGAGAGATGAGTACCATCTGTCCTGAACAAAAATATTGTAGTTCTCGTAATATCCGGGTGGCCTGATCATACGGCCCTCAGTATTCTGGATACACGTCGCCACCACCTTGTTTATATAAACTATGTAAGGATTATTACACATACACATCATGAAATTACCATTTAATGAAGTAAAGAAATGTTAACTGAAGTGTATGCATCAGACCTTCACCTACTCCATTTCTGTATGACATTATGCGATGTCCAAGTCAGGCATGCTGTTATATGTATACATGCACTGATGCAAAAAGGACGGGATTTGAACTGAGCTGATGGTATGCATAGAAAATAAATAAATACTGAGATACTTTAAAATGGTAGAAAAGCACACCTTCTTACAATGACACAAAGACTGAGCTCCCGTTTTAATACTTGGTTTAGGGGGCTCCGTGACAAAGTTGGTTAGCGCTTTAAAGCAGCGTAATGACCCAGAAGCCTGTGAGTTCAAAGTCCAGCTCATGCTGGCTGTTTCTCGGGCCCTACGTGGGAAGGTCCGCCAACAACTTGTGAATAGTTATGGGTTTCCCTCGGCGTCTGCCCGGTTTCTTCCCACCATAATGCTGGCCGCCGTCATATAAGTGAAATATTCTTGAATACCGCGTATAATTATTCCATGTTTATATATAATAACAGTGTGTGAAAATGTACCGGTTCTATTGATTGTACATGCACGGCACCTGTGGTATATCTTCCACCTTATCCGGAAATGAAATCACAAACTTAGTCTCCTCATTTAGCTATCTTTCTGTGTTTTTATGTATTTTATATGCACAATTTTGTTTGTTTACTTCGTTTCTTGTGGTTTTCTTTGTTGTAATTCTACTTTTGCTTCTTATGGGTTTTTTTTTCCTGAAAGTGTAAGTTACCAGGTAATTCCCATTACCATTGTCATTCCCGATGTCGATTCTCCCCATTATTGTCATTCACACTACAAACGGTTTCAGCAAAATCCTTCCAGATCACAATGTTAACAAAGCACTTACATATGACCTCATAATGCAGAATATGTGGCTTTTTAATGTATAACATTAAGGTTTGAAAGGTTTGAAGGAAAAACCCGTTTTATTTCTGTAGAGTTAAGTTTAATATCCCCCAAAATACAAGGTGTTTTGTTTATTTATCCGATTTTATTTTGTAGCAAATAGACCAAGTGAGCTTGCCCTTTCATGAAATGTGTGCACAATGTGACTTAGATTTTATCTTTTGCAGTTGTAACATCTGAACATCTTCTGTTTACGAAACACCAGTCTATGTTACCGATTCAGGTGGGGTTGTCAAGGTTTTCCATGCAGGCAACATCTGATGAGTAAACTGTGATGTTTCTGATTTAGGAAACCACGAATGAAAGCCTAAATATCTGGTCAAACGTGAACACAACATGTAAAATGCTGTAAACACATCAATCTACCACATCACAAGAGCTCATTGAGCATAGAGGTTCCAGGAGCCAAGAAAATCAAACTAATATTTTTCACGAGTCATGTTTTATATAACTAGAAGTAGAGAGATTGCATGACTTGGACTTGGTATATGTACCGTCTGTCTTTAAGATAAGATAGCGTGTGGCTTGTATCGACCTTGTTGTGGTCAAATGTCTGTTTCTGTAGAGTTGTTATGTTGTATTATGTTGATGGTATCTTTCTGTAATGGTTAAAGGGAGATAAATCATTCTTGTTTGTCATTCCCGCAATGCACAGTGAACATTGCGTCTCGATTTGTACATTGGGAGGTTTAGTCAAGATACCGAGTCCTATGAAACGGTAACTAGTTCGTTTTTGTATTAATTGAATGTTTCCACCTGTTTCATAACATCACATTTCTTTGAGTCATGTATACAGTTGTAAGCTTACAGGACAAAAACTCTTCGAATGTTGATTCCCTTAAAAGACGGAAAATGTCACGATGGTTGTACAAGATATGTTTTTGATTTATTTATGACAATGAATATTACTGTGAGTTGTTACAGAATATATCTGATATACATAGATGTATATCTCAGTTAGACGGAATCGATGTGTAAGAAGGAAGCCTTGATTTGAAAGCTGTCTGATTTAAGTAGTGCTTTATGTGACTTACAGGTCTCATTTGTATCTTTTAACCTGGGAGGTATGGAGGTATGGAGGTATGGGTGGTGGTATGCTGACGTCATATGACGTCATATCTTGTGACCCAGTAGCTGCATCACATGTGGGAGTTATTGCGTCATCGGTTGTTACGTAATATGTTTTGATAAGGTAGAGTGTGTTTTTGTTTTTTTTTCCTATGGGGAATCCCCATTTTGTGACAGTTGTTTTTGTCATTATGTCAAATTTGCACCTACCCGGTGCTATTGCACTTAGGTGGTACAACGAGGAATTTCCACAAGTTTTTTTTTGCGTCATACCAAAAAATTACAACGGAGGGGTCGTGTGGGCGTGATCAGGATTACCTTTATGACGTCATAGGTTTATTAAAAGGTATAAAAAGTGGGGGTGGTTGTCATTTTTCACTGTGTTTGGCAGTGTATAAGCACGTAGGCGTGGATGAGTGGTGGAGATTGTTAAATGATGGGATTTACCTGTGATTTGTGTTCGCGTGTTTTTAAGGCACGTTTTACGCTAAATCGTCACAAGCAGGAAGTTCATGGATCGGGGAGCTGTACGTATAGTTGTAAGGATTGTGCTCAGCGGTTTACCCGTATGTCAAACCTGAAACGGCATTATCATCGAACTGGACATGGAGAGAAAAGTGATATGAGTGGAGAAAGACTGGTGAGTACACATATATATATATATTATACTGTTGTGAGTATACATTTTCAGAGCATAGTGTGTCGTATTTATATTTATATATATATATGATAAGTTAAGGGGGAGTGAATGTTAGGGGCTAATCTTTGTTTGATTATGTGACATCACGGTGTGTGATGTCACGACAAATCACAGATAGACATATAAATAACAAAGAAACCACAATACATAACAGAGAGTACATGAAAAAAAAAAAACCAAACAAAACAAGCATTTATCCATCGGTGTAGGGTTTTCAGGGGTAGTCGGTGTTGAGGGGGGTGGTACGATGTACAGAGCTTATGTGCATTGACAATTAAAATAATGTGAATGCGCATAGGCTTCGTGAAGTGTACCACCCATATATCCGTCGGTGTTGAGGGCGTGGCACAATCTACAGCTCCTATGAACATCACAATTAAAATAATGTGAACGTACATAGGCCCTGTAAAGTGTACCAGCCATATATCCGTCGGTGTTGAGGGCGTGGCACAATCTACATCCCCATTGATCCATTGGCGTAGATTTTCCAGGTAGGTGGTGTTGAGGAGATGGAACACTATACTCTAGTCCAAATACCTGAACAGTTATAATTATAATGTTCAAGCATTTGGACAGAGTTTAGTGCCCCTCCCATATAGCTGCCGCCCCGTCCGGGTAGGTTTTACTGGTAGGTGGAGTTGGTCGTCGCACATAAAATAAAATGAAAAAATAACTAATAGATAAATAAAATAACCAAAAAATAGCCAAAACATGGAAAAAAAAATCATGCAAGAAAACATGCAAAAACCATAGTGCTCATATTTCGGAAAAAGTCCTTTCGACAGGGTGGGTGGCTCTGAAAAGAGCCTTTGGATATAGGGAGAGTCC